>JAQFXM010001435.1:0-32397 GCA_034693345.1 Entomobrya multifasciata
CTAACGTAAAATGGTGCGCGCGCGCTCCAATCAAACGCAGCTGATAATTACACATATGCGCATTCGGGAAAATAACATATACCATTAAATCAGCATAAAAAACTACACCACCACGTCTAAATTTCAAGCTAAATTTCGCTCATGCATTCAGTCAGTTCCATTGTGAGCTGAGTAGGTTGCTGTACCTTGAACTGAGTACATTTGGAATGAAAATGAATCAGTATCAATAAACGGATCCAAGATCACTTTTACACACATACACTTCAAGTTTAGAAACTACTCGTCTATTTGGCAGCCAAAGAAGTTAGAACGACAAGATGAACAGTAGTGCCATCGTTATCAAAATACATACATTCTCCAGTCATAATATACTCCTTATTTATGGGAACATGTCTACTTATGACAAGCAAACAACACCCCTCCTCCTCCGCTTTTTTATCTTAACTTTTGTCACTACGTTGCCAGCTTCTCTCTGAATATTTATATAAGTTATAAGAAACACTTAATCATCATCGTTTTCGTAGTTGGTTGGTTGTACATACTCTGATAGTTTTGAAACAAAGTCAAAAAGCAAGACGCACGACGCTACGGATGTCTGCGTCTATAGAAAATCAACGAAACATGTCTGTTTTCTCTTATTGACTTCATTTTTACTTCGCCTTGCGAAGATTTGCTCAGAAGACGATGATCCAATCCTACTCATCACATTAACATTGCACCTTGTATTTTCTTATTACTTATGTATGAATGAGTAAAAAAAGTAATGATCATCATCATCATTACCTCACTCAAGTCAAGAGCAAAAGGTTCTTCATCCTCTTTTTCTTGGAATAATAAAAGAACAGGAAATGGAAAGTCGTTTCTTGGGCTTAACATTTAGAGTAGTTGGTAGAAGCTTTATTTGTTGGGATTGGGAGTGCATATTTTATCAATCGAAATACGAAAACGAAAACAATCGATCCCTTCTTTTGTCTATTCTGCGAAGGGAAAAATCCACAAGGGACAAGATTAAGAAAATGGAATATATACAGAGAAAAAAAAGCGAAAGCTAATTCATCAAAATACCTTGTATTAGATATTAAATGATCGTTTTCCATCTTCCACGTATCTTGTAGAAAAAGGGAAAAGCGAGCATGATGAGTTTGAAAACATGCATAAATCATGAATGTAAGAAAGGCAAAATAAAAAAAGGCCGTAAGAAACTCTCTCCCATATGATTGCACATTTCTATTGGAGAAAAATCTTTAATTTATGTTTTTTGGCTGATGGAATTAGTAAAAATTACGATCTATTCATGCGAAACGGGAGCAGAGCGACAAACAAGCAGGCAAAATGAAAAACATGAATACATGTAGATGATGACGATATTGACGATGACGGAGACGAAAATGAGAATTGTGTAAAATTAAATTGCTTTAAAAACTCATCATTATATCGTTCACAATGATTACAACACAAGCAATAATCACTATTATGTGTATATAATGAAGTCGTACAAACAAACAGATCTATTATTTTCATAAATATGCAACTGTAACAAAATACCGAAATGACTGTTATTTGTTCATTGATTCTAAACTGCTCTACTCCCAACTTTTGTAATTCAGTTAGTTATGCAGAATGCAGAGTGTAAATGTATAACAAAATTAGGTTTTGTTCTTTCGCAAACGTGACGGACTGATTTCTGTTGCAAAATAGTATTTTCAAAAAAGTAAAACATAAATATTACAAAGTATTACATGAAAAATTCAAAATGTGCCAGTGCTACCACTACTACGTTTGTATGACTGAATGAGTGAGATAAGCTCCTCCATTCCATCCAATGCCCTGTTGATGATGGTGGAGTGCTACTGCTAAGAACATGATGATCATCATGATGAGGATGATGGGAGATGCAAAGGAAGATAGGAGTAAAGGGAAAGTTATTTTTGGACACCCACGCGGAATACACTACATGCATTGAAATCGGTCCAAATTTGGTTGTTGGGGGTCGAATTAAAAAGCTTCAATGTATGCATTAGATACATACATATATACGAGGACCTTTAGAAGCTTTGGCCAGACTGCAACATGTTTGCTATAAAAAACAAAATATTCCACTCCACACATGTACAGACAATGTTACTTGATACTATGGTTGAAAAATTGTAACATTTTCTGCAACAACAACTCCTCCACATATCGATACACCAAACAAGATGAATCAAACGCTTTGCTGCTAAAGTAGCATGAAAATTCAATGGAAACTTAAAGTGAAGTAAACCCAACCAAAAACGCCTACCTAACCTACTGGCTGAGTTGGTGCGCTGCCGTTGTAGTCGTAGTACAGTGGATAACTTAATATCACGCAGAAAAATGAGAAAATATGCTGTCCAAAGCAATTTATGCTCCTTGAAATTCAGGAATTGTCTGTTTTCTTAGAAATTCGATTTGAATCTCTTCTAAATTGTATTATTATGGTACAAAAGAAGGTTATACATACATATGTTTGTACATGCAGCTGAATGATAATGCGTCCAACAGTTTTTTAATCTCTTTATAAAAAGTTCCAAACTGTGTCTATTTATCCTTTTGTCTATCCAATATCTATTTGCCCCAAAGCCGATCATATCACTGATCCCGAGACGTAGAAAATTGTTCCACTTTACAGCACACTGAGTTTCTGATGCAAAAGAGTAAAAAGACGATGGAATCGGTCTGCTCTCATACATAATGTGGAAAAGAAGACTAAAACTTCATAAATTATGCACATTATATCGGCCAATCGTACACATTCACAACGGGATCAGGAATCAGTGACTTGAGCAACTACACAGATATTTTTGTATCTCAAAAGGAATGCGAATGACTTTAACATGGAAATACATTTACTTTGTTTTCTAGTCTAAGCAATGAAAGAAAGTATTTTGGATAGATAGGGAGGGTTTCATTTGTATGGCAAATGCGCAATAAAAATCTGAACATCTTTTTCAAAAATTCACAGCAGAAACAACACATTAAAATCGAACATGCATATTATAAAAATAAATTGATCTTGTTTCCAGCTCATTCCATTCAATTTTCTATTTACGTTCGACTTTGTTGTGGTAATGGTAGGTGTGTAGGTGCATAAGGTAAGCATACAACATCAAATCCGTTATGCTCATCATCATGATTTTGCTTGAAGGAATGGAGACGAGTATTGTGACGTGACGGATGTTTTGCACGTTACGTAGTTTTATGAATTTTTACATAGCATTATGCATCAACAGAGTTCACCTTGGTTTGAATTTAGTTACGGTCGGATTTTAAATGGAGTTTTGTGAGGTAAGCCACGACAATTTAGTCGGAAAATATATTGCGCTGATGTTTGCCGCTTTTCGCGGTGGTTTATGGCGTTACACTGCACGGCAGCTGTAGTAGTGCAATAATGATACAGAAAACACCACGCCACGCCACGCCACTATGATATATATGTAACCTCTTTTGTGGTTAGTTCAGTCATTTATCGTTACTGAAAACTAGAAAACTATTTTTACGAGGACGCCAGCCAAATAATGGTAATGATACGATCATCATTAACTATCATAAAGATTATCACATTTGATACCGCGTCGTAACAACATCAAACATCATGAAAACGACTCTATGAAGTACACATTAAAAATGCATTTAAAAACTCATCTAGTTTACACGGATCTCCTCTTCTCTCTCACTAAAAGTTTGCCAAATGCCATCATCCCATCACCAATTTGCCAGAATAATCATATAGTATTCGATGAGATGAATGGTGGGATTATATCACGAAAAATATTTTATTACTGACTGTTTTTTTGATTATCCATACATTTCAGCAGACAAACAAGAAAGACATCCACACATGCCATTTTTGCACTTTTAATTGAAAAAATCAATTACAAATTGCATGTGAATAGCAAACCAAGCCATATAAACTTGGTTCGACGTGAATTGCAATAAAAATATAATTGCATGTTTTGGGGCGGTTGGCAAATATATTTGGTATGATCATAGCACAAACACCACCACCATAATATACATATATTAAACTCTGTATTGTGCTGAATAAAGGCAGTGATTTCAATAAATACATGTAATTTTTTGAACACGTAGATTGTGTAGGATGAATAGAATAAAAAATGTAAAACCCTTTGCCACTACTCTCAATTTGTGATGATGACACGAGATGATGATGACATGATGATGATGGGATGTATCAAAACATAATTTTGCACAAAAAATGTCAGAAATCTATAAATTTTAATGGAATACAATACTGAAAAATGTACAGCTTCAAATAAAAAGTTGCCACAATGTTCAATGTTTACATCATATTATTCCAATTTTAATTTTACAATTCAATTCATTATTATTGCAAAAGCCAAAATATTTTTGTTCGATCATTATTTTTTTCCTCTTCACTTTTCACGTGTAACGCGTTCTCAATCTCAAATCACATCACATCTCTTTCAAACTCAACTAATAACAGTGTCTCACGAAATGCAAGCCTACAATCACAATAAAAAATGCAGCAACATATTATATGCAACAAAAAGCACGCAGACTATATATGTTTAACAACGCCTTTGAAAAATAACTTCATTTTCTTTCCTTACATGGCACAATGAATACAAATGAACTAAATGTCAAGTATGTAGTAAAGCTCGCTGATTTTTCTTCGAAATAAACTATCTGACAGCAAAAAGGAATGATGAATGTGAGGATGTGCGTGGTAGATGGATGATTTTTTTTAGTAAGGTGAGGTGGCAGTGCAGTACAATGTTGATTTGGTGGTATACCATTACTAATTCTTTTTGCATTGTTGTCCATTACGCATTCAACCGTGCATCATTAACTTTGGCTTTTTTTAAACAGCGTCATCGTCAGATCATCATCAACAACATCACATCACAATTTACAATGTATTCCCATCTTCATCTTCATCGTCCTAAAAAAAATCCGCACACACGATCAACACCACCATTCATTCCTCCTAGTAATCCTTTATGGGCATAAGGGTGCGGAATTGCATTATTCATTATTGAACATTTTTTGGCTACCGACCATATAACGACCATAACGAGACACGTAAAATTACTAAATATAATATAATACCGTGTCATAAAGGGTCAACTAACTAATTAACTAATCGCATTTATTTATCTCAATCCGCACCGGCAGACTGTGTTATGATTATTTCTTCATTCTTGTTTCTGTTTGTTGCCTGTCGTCGTGTGGCTCTTGTGTCATTCATTGTCTTAAAATAACATATTGCTAGACTCTGTTAAGTTGACACTAGAACTATTTTATTAACTTTTGAATGAAATGTAGAAACATGAACAAGAATGCTAAGTTCTAAAACAAAATGCTTGAAAGGCACATTGCTTCTTAGATGAGTCAGCTTCAAGAACATCTCAGTTCAGTAAGTTCACAATACCCCAATCAACATCATCATCGATATTCAAGAATGTGATAATGATATGATAATTTTATTCTGAATCACTGAATCATGTATGAGTTCTGAAAGGTTAAAACTGAATTTTACTCAGAAGACGAATTTTACTTGGTGTCAAGGTCGGGAGACACCACAACATGATTGTCAAGTGTCGTGAGCAGTAAACAACACCAACACAGAAAAATTACATGTAACTTTAAGGATGAGAGTTAGGCAGGTTCCCCAGAGGCCTACGAAAAGTGCATGGCGCCCACTACAACGTCACAAGAAAGGATTGAACACAGTTTTTACTTTAAATACAACGTACTAAAAAGTACATTTGTATGATGTAGTGTGGCTCAAAAGCAATTTGTTGATACCCATAAATAGTCATGATTCATTGTGAATTTTAGATACAGCAATGAGCATTTTAAGAATCAACATTCAACTTTCAACTATTTTTGTAGGTAGACCATTTAGTACAAAAAAAATCAGTTGACGAATTTAGAAAAAACAAAGACACATACCATACTGCCACGCTGCTGTGTCCAATTCAAATGATGTACATGAAACAAAAAAATGGATTGTATAATAGCTATAAACTCAAAACTATGTGTGTGCAATAATAAGATATCTGCAATTATGTCATGAATTGATGATTATGATGGCTTCACTTATTAAGTATTATTACGTCGCGTCGCAAGCTTTAGTACAAAAAGTTTGGCAAGTCTAACCAAATCCAGAGTCCTACCGACATCAGACATCAACACACTCTTTAAGTGCTTTCTATGTCGTCATAAAACATAATGACGATGTGGAACGCCCAGTTTTTGCCAAAAACTAAAGTCTAAAATAGGCACATGATTGTCAAAACTGCAGAATTTACGGCTATAAGAACGCCCTCGAGGTTAAATCTGATAGAACTGACGGCGGTGGTCTTATCATGAAGGTGGTACTGATTATTCTAAGGACTCCCATTTCAGAAGTACGACTATATGTAGAAGTCCCATAATCAACGCAGTAAAAAATCAAAATTCTTTTGTGCAAAATGTTTTCAAATGCACTAAACTCATGTTGTATCTTCCAAACATAATTTAAAATTAATGGCTATGGCATAACTTACCCTTGTCCGATTTTTTCGTGGTTGAAGCGTGTATTCCAATTTTGAAAGACCCTTGAAAATTTCTGGTCCACGACCTTGCATGAAAAAGGAACTTTAGTTAGTTCACATTACATATATAGTCAGATTATTACTCTATGAATTTGCAAGCATATTAGTTACGTTACAACTTATTTCAGTACCTGCGCAAATTCCATCAATATCCTTAAAGTACTGTTTAAAATTCTCCTCCTCCGAAAAATATTCTGCCAGTAAATGATTCATAAAACTGGGAAGATCTGGTCGCGTTTTATCAGCACTTAGCGAACGAACTCGTGGCTGAATTAGACGTGGTGAGTGTGGTGACTTCAGTCTTCTGCCGGGACTGCAAACTGAACTGTTAATTATCTGGTGAGCTTCCCCTCCACCGTTTTTTGGACCAGTTGACATATTTCTTGGTTGGTTTATGATTTCCCCAATTAACTTTTTCGTAAATAATTTAGCACCTAATTGGAGGTTCAATTTAACGCTTTCTTTGAATCAACACAATGACACCTGAACACCTGTTGCCAATTTTCCAGTTTAATGAGCCGATTCTTAGAAAATATCCCGATAATAAATGCTATTAATTTTAAACTATGTAGTTACTTTCCAATTTTTAGTTCCCAACTAGGCCTTTTTGTTTACAAAAAAATTACACCTGACTTGACAAGTTGACATGTTCAATTTACTTTGTTGTGGCAATGCATTCATTTCATGCACTTAAAAAACACGAAAATCTGCGCAAATGTCTTATCAAATCTATGCAAATTAGCCGAGAGCTTTAATTTGTTTACTTTGGAACGGGGCAATGTAAGGATGTTCATCACATTAAGAAAAAGCATAACAAAGATATTCACTCGAAGTTTAATGTATTTCTCAATTCTTTATTACTTTAATTCGCATTAAAAATAACAACAATTTAACAATTAATGAATAACAACGCGCATCTTTTTGGTTTACCAAACATTGCAGTTCATCAGAGATTCAGTCAGGTTTATATAGGTTTTTTACGATACAGCCTATTAATTTCAATTATGACAAAAATATTACAAAAGACATACAAAAAGTTATAGAAAGATGTTAGTATTAAAATCTATAAAAACATGTGAGACAATTAAAGTATATTTTTATAAATATGCTATTCATATGGTCCATTTATAAAAAGAATATCTAGTTTACTTAGATAACATTAAAATACGCCTATCTAGAGATTTTTTGTAGAGACTTTGGTTTTGTCTTCCTGGATTGTTCAATTCAAAACGAGTTTTCTTCTGCTACGAAATAATACTAGCCTGAAATGAAAATGTTACTATTTAGAGTATCTTGTAATTAAGTTATATAATAGTATTGTAATACAATATTTGAAAATTAGATATGCCTAAAACACCATGCACCAATTTATATTTAGCAAAAGCCTTACTAAATATGTAAGTTATTCTTCTAGCTGAGGACTTATTACTAAACATTTTGTTTTAATATTATTAACAAATAAGCATTTAACTTATAGCAAAGTGCGTTAAATGCATAACTTTATTATTAATTCCACAAGTAGAATAATATCTTGTATTCTTTGATTTAATTATGACCAGTCTCTGTTAGCATCAATTTCCCTAATGGTGTGACTAAATATACAATTATAATTTTCATCAAATTATTCTTTTACAACTCATTTACTTTCTGTGGTTATGCTGAATTTACTAATGCTTTTAGTGTTTTAATATTTAGCCTTTTGACTGAAAGAAGAACAAATCGCATTAGTGTTTTACCCAAATCGGACGGGCTTGTTAGTGGGCGATAATTTGTTCTACTGAACGGCTAATTAAAACTAATTCTTAACTATTAGTAAATTATTTACTTTACTAAGTGAAGGGAAGGCTTTATCTTCGTTTATCTTTCTCTTACTTGAAATGGTAACTTGACGTTTTAAGTTATTGCAAAAATCTTAAACGCTAGATTAAATTGATATAATGAGACGTTTCCGAACGAAACGTAACGATCTTAAATTATTTATAAATTCTTCAATTGAAATTATGACAGTGAAACAAATATTTTGGGCAAGTTATATAATACAGAATTCATTCCATATTCAAAATTCTATCAATATAATTTCAGGTATTTCAAGAACGAGTTATTGAACATTATGACTAAAGTTATCGCTAATCTTTTGACTATTTCAACATTTTATAATCTAACCAAAGTGCAAACTGCAAAGTCCCTAAAGGATGAAAGCATTTCCATCTATGCTTTCATATATTTTCTTAGAATTCGAAGAATTATTGTACAAAAAATACAAACATGATTGTCCATTAAAAACGACTAATTAGCATGCAAAATGCCAAGACCATTGCTTCATTTCTACCATATATTTAACGAGCTTTAATACCACATCCATTTACTTTTTGCGGTGAATTTGTTGCAGAATCTGAATCAGATCCCGAAGTTAAGTTTTTGCGTCCTCCCTCCACCACAGTTAGTGTCACCTTCTTCTTCATTTGTTCCATACATTGATTAAGCACGTTCAAATCGATATTTGTAGCAGATTGGATTTTAGAACGCACAATGTTCTGTTTCTCTTCACTTAAAAATGGATCCAACGCTGCAACAATGGAGGCCGACGCCACGGTACTTGGCAGATGAACTCCAAGTTGATAATCAACAGCACAGTAGGAAATGTAAGTTTTAATTCTCTCATAAATCTCAGTCTCTCGTAAATGGAAGTACTTCTTCGGGATCATGTTTAAAATAGGCTGAACGAAATCGGCGGAAACAATGCCATTGATATCCCATTGCAACAAGCTTAGCACAAAATTTTCCCATACCAATAGCATATCTGTTGTAATGCTGTTAGCCGTGTAGGCGACCAAGGTACGAGCTGAAATGAGGGTACCTGCCATTTTCGAACTGACAAGAATGCATACAGCACCAAGAAGTTGTAATTGGGTTCGAGAAATTCGCTGAATTGAAAGAAACTTGTCCATGTACTGCACCGCTCGGATGAAGACGGCAGTGTTCATCCGCTCCTCGTCACAGACTTCAAACATCCAAATGGCAACGGCCCTTTTCATGTCCGGAGTTAAATCATCTTGAACAGTTTGGAAGTAATTGTTGACATATCCAACATACAACTTTTCATTCTGAAGCATAGCAGGGAATACTCGTTCATCTTGCAGGATCTTTTCATCTGTAGCAGTGATCTCCCGGTGACGACGAATAAGCTGTGGAGGCAATTGATTCTGGTAGCGTTGTCTTTCCTCCAATTCAGATGACACATCAGGAGACTCCTCCATCATCTCCTCCGAACACACAAGGGAACCTGGTGTCGCCATTTCTACTTGACATAGACAAGAGAGTGCAATAAATATTACTGCATCTGCATTCAAAACGTTTAAAAAGAAAACATGGGAAAGTGCAAAAATGTTCAATGACTTACTTTTACTCAAACCAACTGTTGGTGACGTTAGCGTCTCTTTATTGGGTGGTAGGCAGGGAAGGACTTGATGCCGATGCTGATCCGGCTGTACAATGATGATAATTATGATGTACCTTGCAAAAGTACATGAATCTTTCCGGCGTTCCTATCTCCTTCTAAAATGCATAAATATTCAATTAAATTACTTTCATTCATCCATTAAACTCTATTACTATTAATCGTCAAACTTTCACCGAAACCGTATTAGTTTTAATTTTACATCAAAAATTACAACATTTGTGGCACATATTTCTCCATTAACTCACCTTTTAAGATTCTGCACTGTTTTACGTAACAAACTAAAGTACTTAAGAATATATTCCAAACAATGAACCACTTGTTGCGTCTTTAAAGAACTGTTACATCAACTATACTGTTTCCCACGACTGGCACTCTCACCAAAGTACACAGGAAAGAAAAGGAAAAAAGCGTCTTCTTTACCAAAATGTCCTTTATGACTTGTCCTTCAACCTGTTGTTTCGCCCGAAAGAACTTCTAACAAACAGCAAATGCTCGTCACGGAACGGAGGTAGAAGGCAAGTCAAGTGGAGTAGTAAAAGGCAATAAAATCTAAGTTTTTCTTCTACTTCTACTCAACAAACTGGAAGAACTTGTGGTAACAATGCAATGCAAAATGTTTGAAAAAATATTTACGTGTAAAGTAAAATGCATGCACTCTCTGTGCACTGCGTATTATTATTGCAAAGCTATTTTTTTCTTTCTTTGGATAGGCACACTAAGCTTGTTCTTTTGGAAAGGATATTATTGTTATGCTGCTGTTGGAGAAAAAAAGGATGAGAAATTGGGAATGGGAATGAGACACGAACAAGAGAAGACAAAAAGCATCAAACATGTACAAAGATAACACGGTGCACGGTAAACTGAGCAGAAAAACAGGACAAAAAAACAACAAACAAAAAAGCATCCATCCAATCCAACCAGCTAAATTCTCCATGTACTCCGTCCGTCCATAAACTGTGCATTCATATCATATCAGTCAAATACATCTGCATTTATCATGGTACATCATCAGCTTTACTTTCAACTTACCCTGTAATATAGCTGGCTAGCTGGAGAATGGAGAACGTGAAATATAAAAATGAAACTCACAATTCTCGTTTTAAGGATTAATGGATAAGATAAGTAAATTCAGTGTAAAAGTATAAAATGCTGTGTGTGTACTAGTGGCTCATAAAATATTCATATTCATATTACATGTGTGGAGTCGTGGAGAGTGGAGTGAGTCTCGTCACATTTGAATTGAAAAGAATTCATACCACAAAATCCACACTTTCCATGTCCATGCATCCCCGATCCATCTATAGCTGTTTGAGTATAAATATGTTTTAGCAGAGAAACTATTCCCCTCTGTCATCTATTAAAACTATTCATTCAATTCAGTCCAACAGATATAGACGTGGACGATAGAAAATTACTCTGACTGAAAGTGTTTCGGTAGAATTGTAATGCATGGAAAACAAGTTTTAATGGGAAAGATGTTGAAAATGTTGTGCATGTTAGGCACACAAGTGACGGAGTAATTTAAAAGGGAAACACGAACAAGAGCACCAGTATATCAGTCCAGTAGGACGGAGGACGGATAATAAATATGTGTTAGTAAAACTTGTGTAATAAGCCATCTGAGAATGAAATGAATGAATTGGTAAAAAAGTTTTTTTGCAGCGCTTGGGTAAGCAGTAAAACTCTTCGTTCTGTCAGAGAGGATGGATGAGGCAGATGTGCATTTTTAAGCACACTGTTAAATTTTTTCTTGTTACTTGAACGAATGTGCTTTTACTGTGGATATATGCATAAAATGCTACTTTCCCAATAAAAGTTAATTATATAGTCAAGTAAAATTGTGTATGCATATGTAAAACTGTGTGGCAAGGTTTTTTCTGCTGGATACAAAATATTATGGCTTGGTAAACTTTTGAGTAGAGAAACTTGATACACCACCGGCGTTTAAGGAGGGAGGAAAAATTAAGCTTTGATAAATATTATGCATTTAAATGCAGTTTGTGTATGTTGTAGGTAAGGTAGGTAGAAAGAAGAGCGAAAAGAGAGGACGATCGGGTGATGGCACAATGAACTCTTGGATATTCTTTACATAAATTCGCAAGCTATTGTGCGGTGCGATGGTGCGACCGTGATATGAGCAGAAAGAGAAAAGACAAGTGTGAAATAGTATGGATGGAATGGAGATTGAGTCATGGACAGATTGATATTTGAGAGGCTATTAAGTTTTGGAGTTTGCTGACGATATTTTTGTTATTTTAATGGGATGAAGGTTGTTGGTTCTGGTGTGGAGCCAAGAATTCGTAGACCTTTACATGAGCGCCAGGCCAGAGAGAGAGAGCCCGACAAGAAAGAAAATATTTTCCAATCTTTTGTCTTCTTCAAAAATAAATCTGGTTTGCAAGCGCTGAATTTTTATGTGTAACCAAATTTTACGAGGTAAAAAAATTATGCTCGGATTGCAATAAGTTAATATGGTTTATGAGATGGAGAAGTAGACAGAAGTTTTGTGAAAGCAATGGGAAACATTTAACTGTAGACAGGGTAGTAATGTTAATGCTATCGTTGAGTCTTATTAATAGGCTGGGGGTGATATGAGCAAAAAAATTAATCGTTTTTTTCTGTAGTTTTCATGTGGTTTTCATGAAATAAAGTATCCTGACTATTTTTGCGTTGAAATTATTGATTTATTGATTGATCATTTCTTTCCTTTAAATTGACAAAAAATGAAAGCAATTCCATGATAAAAATGATGCAGCTAATTATTAACCCAGCGCAAAGAACAAAGAAATTACCCTTCAAATTACGCAGTTCAGATGGACTATCCAACTTTTTCGCAGCAAATTGATTCGCTGTTTTCTCTTTTTTGACAGATTTATTTCCTTGTGTCCTTTTCATTTTATCTCTTCTATATTCCATCCAATCCATGTTGATAATTCCTTTTGTTAATCCCGACTGAAATGCTCGTGACATGTACTTGTTCAAATGTGACCTAAAAATTTCCCGTTTTCTCGTTGCAGACGTAATCTCAAGAAAAAACGTACTCTCCGATGACATTTGAAATGGATGATTTCCGCCAAAAATGTTTGTTTGAAAAAAGAATCTTTGGAATAGTTCCCAATTAAAGCAAGCATATTTATCCTTGAGTGTCCGCATGTTGCAAGTTAATGTATTATCGTCGCCTTGCATTTTATGGAAAATTTTCCTCATTAAAGGATTCTCAGAATTTTTAAATAGCTGTTCGCCCACACCATTTCGAAACCCTCTTGAAGCACCCCACATGAAATTATCCGAATTCACCAATTCTGAAAATGTTCTGGGAACGATTTCTCGCCCTGGCGAAACTATTAACGCTTGCAGACTACATCCATATGATGCACTGATAATGATGCCGTAGTACAACCAAAAAAAGTAAATCATTTTGAAGGTTAAAGTTGGTTTTGGAGTAAATAATTGTTGACACACGAGATATCTTGTTAAATGCATTCCAATAAAAAATATTCTATTCATTTTCAATACTGATCCATTAAGGTCTTTATGAAGGATCCGATTCAAAAGTAGGGCATCGATTAGGTGAAATATAATTGTAGCCATTATAATAGACAACACAACCATTGCCCATACATTAGGCACAAACGCTGCAAATATTGTAGTCCAAGTGTAGTACAACTCGCCTTTAGACAAAGTGTAAGTCACGAAAGAGTATTCAAACGCGGAAGTGAAATGAACATGTCCAAATCTTTTAAAATCAGCGCTAACTGCTACACTGATATCTGATACATTTCTAATTAAATCTCCCATACATCCTGCCCATGTTCCGTTGGCTAGTAAAATGCCTGTGGAGCCTTCAGGGATTGACCCGAATTTGGAACATGGTTGAACTATATAGCTCATGTTTAGTTTTTTAGCGATAATATTTGAAAATGTGACAAAGACTCCTCGTTTGAGTTGGTATCTATCATTGACTCGTTCCATTACAAAAATTGGCGTGTATTTCGTAGGGCCTACTAGGCGAATTGGAAACTGATGGTAGTTAAGTGTAAAGTCAGCAAAAATTGTGGACAATGGAAGTTTCGGGTTAATTGGTATTTCCAAAAGTTTGTCTTGGCTTTTTGAGTAGGCAGATAAAGTCTTTATGTGAAATGAAGTTTCTTGTATTGCTGGATGAATGGTTATCCTGAAACGTAATTGAGAGAAAAGAGTGGAATGTAACAATGAAGTAGATGTAACTTCACTATCTGTTACAAAAATATAGTAGTCCTCATCCCTTCTTGTGATTTCATTACTTGGTGGAATGAGCAAAGTGGAAAATAATGTAGAGAAATTAGATTGATCTATTTCATCTTGACCAGACAGTACAGTAAGCACAATTTTGCAGTATGAATAGTATCTCTGCACAAGTTCGTCTTTAGGGGTCTTAAATGCGTTATGAGGTGACAATGGAGAAATATATGTTCCAGGAATAATCACTTTGTCAGCGATAACGTCAAGCTTATCTGCTAACTGAAAATTAAGATAATGATTGTTGGCGCCATAATTCTCTTGTATGAAGTTTGAAACTAGGATTGAACAATGACTAAAATGGGTAGAGACTAGTTGTGCTAAAAAATCTGACCATTTGGAGTTGGATTTTGAAGTTTTGTTGCTTGAAACTGAATTTAGTAGTACAGTTATTATTAAAACGGATGATAGTATGTTTCGATTCATTTTTAGTGTTCTCTTCGACACAGTAGACACTAGACACAATGAACTTTATAAAGAACGAAATGTTCATTATAAAGGTATGACTAACATAGTATGCTGTGCTGTAGTGTTACAACGCAGTGGGGGTTCCAGAGACAAAAAATAATTGACTACATGCATTAGACTTATTGGTTTCGATTGTTCAATTCGATTACATCCACGTGCGTAAAATTTATTTTTGAAGATGGATCGTAAAACGAAATAATTTTAATTGGTTGACTCCGAACAACAAAGATTAGAGATTGCAAACTTTTATATACTCAGCGGGTAGATGCGTGCATGTTAGATAGAGAACCTTTAATTTTCTAACTTTCATCCAGCCTTGAGTTAATTATAGACGAACATTTTTACGTAAAGTATCAATTTACATGAGATGTGCCTAGATAAAATTGTAATAAAACAATTTTAATATTGGCAATCTAATGTAAACACTTTTTATAGACTATTCAGTTCCTGGAAAATAGGTCAGCAACATAGAAGTCAAAGAGAATTTGAAATTACCGTGGTTTTCATGTTAGGAAAGAAAAAATGGAGCAACGGTTCAGGCATGACCACCCCCACAGTATTGTAATTTGGGTTTTGTGACGTGTGGACGTGCTCAATAAGGCATTCAATTATGGTTTCTATAAAAATATAGGTAATCCACTTTGTCCAATAATTTCGTTTTAAAAGCCCGATGAAAAATTTAAGTGGACGAAAGAGAAGCCGTAGGAGGCATCATAGCCATCCTGGTGACGACGAAGAACAAAATTATGTACAAGCTTCTGAAGAAGGTGAAAGATTGCATCGATCTCGACGCCACAGACGCCATCATAAAAAGCGCCACAGACACCATAGAGAAGCGGAGGGCTCCGATGATGATCCAGAAGATGAACATCATGCAATCAAAATACAGGAG
Organism: Entomobrya multifasciata; assembly: GCA_034693345.1. Lineage (NCBI taxonomy): Eukaryota > Metazoa > Arthropoda > Collembola > Entomobryomorpha > Entomobryidae > Entomobrya > Entomobrya multifasciata. The sequence continues at coordinate 15,701 of JAQFXM010001435.1, forward strand.
GAATATCCCATTCCAATGGCTAAGCTTGTACGTTCTTCGGGATCTAACCAAGCGATTTCCACAGCAGTTAGTGGCAGATCCTCTTATGTGACAAACGCAGACGATGACGTGAATGATCATGTCACATTTAAAGAGTGGATACCCCACTTTATCACACATTACGGATATGGAAGCTTGGTAATGAAATTTTAAATTGGAATAAAGAAAATCATAAAGAATTTAAAATGTTCATTCGAAACATGCCCCTCTGTAAAAAAAATTAAGCATCTTTTAATTTGCTTGAATTTTGAACAGTTTAGATTCGCTAGTGGAGCTGATTATATACTTATGGGAGTTGGCACAGTGGCTGCAATCCTCGCAGGTCTTTGCATTCCATACATGATTTATATGCTCGGTAATTTAATCAGGAACAAAGTCCTAGCAGATAAAATGGGTAATTGCTTGAACAACACCAATGCAAGTTGTGAAGCATTGTGGAAAATATGCAATGAAAAAAATTCTAGCGATTATCGAAATCAGTAAGCTAAGCATGTGCATAATATTATATTATATTTCCTAAATTCTCTGGATGAAGTCTATTTTAAGTTTCAATTCGTCGCAGGGGTTTTTTGCAACGGCCCATGACTCAAGACAAGCTCAATGATATCACATTCGAAAGTATTAAACACTTTGTCAACGTTCAGTGCTATATTGCCTTGACCTATACCATATCTTGTAGTGTTTACTTCTTGTGTTGGAGTTACTCCAGTCAAAACCAAGGGGGTAAATTGAGACGGGCATATTTCCAATCCCTCCTTCAAAAAGACATGAACTGGTTTAACATGCAAGATGATCCTGATGCAATTAATAGGACTATGGAAAATACCAGAAGAATTGTGGAAATAATTAGTGAAAGTATTCCAATCGCAATTAGTCTGACAGTTATGAGTATTATCTGCTCAATAATGGCTATAATTCACGGATGGCACTTAGCCCTTATTTGCATGGGAATACTACCCTTCTTCTGGTTTACCTTGTGGGCTTTCAATGCAACAAAGGCAACTCAAATTCTCAGAAACAGAAGAGCATACCGAGTTTCCCATGATTTGGCGAAGGAAGTGTTTTCCAAAATGAGAACGGTCATCGGGTACGGAACACAGTTGGCTGAAAGGGCTTTGTACAAACGAGAACTTGTTCGGGGAAACCGCTACGTACTCAACGGACTGATATTACATAGCTTATCAGTTTTCCTATTGTACTTTGTCATTTTTGGTTTTCTGTCGTCTGTCATTTGGTTTGGAATGCTTAAGGTTGTCCAATATGGTGAAAAAACTTGTACAGATAATCGTATACTGAATGGTGAATATGATGCAGGGGATTTTTTCGTGATTCTCTTCTGCACGGTGTTTGGTTGTAGCGATGTTTCTATAATTTTATACCTAATGAGAGCTGCAAAGGTAGCTAAATTGTGTGCAAGAGAAATACTCAAAGTGATTGATAGTCCTAACGGAGTGGATAATATGAGCAAAGACGGAATATATCTCGATGGACCACTCCTTGGCAAAATCGAATTTATAGATGTTCGATTCACATATCAATCAACGAAAAGTGGACTGGCACTCCATAATCTGAACTTTGTGGCGGAACCGAATCAAACCGTTGCTATTGTCGGTACAAGCGATAGTGGAAAATCCACAGTACTAAAGCTCATTTGCAAAGAATATTTGGCAGATAGTGGCTTTGTAAGTTGCTAAAACCTGTAATCTCTATTCAATATCATTTTTGAAAATCTAAAATGTCTTTTACAACTAAAAAAATATTCCCAAAGGTTCAAATCGATGGTCGCGACATCCGGTCATACAACACCACTTACTTACGCTCTCAGTAATTCCAATTCCATTAATTGTTAAAAATTACTCGTGCAAGTCGCGCATTTGTCTTCTCGGATAATGTGGTATCTGATGTAATGTTAAATGGTAATCAACTCTTAAAAATTATTTGCAGCATTGGATACATCCCACAAGAACTGACTCTTTTCGACATGAGCATTGAAGATAACGTGCGCATGGGCAAACTGGACGCAAACTTTTTCCAAATCCAGGAAGCGTGTATCTGGGCAGGTGCACACGACTTCATAATATCTTTTAAGGAAGGATATCAAACCAGAGTGGGCCACAAAGGAAGTCGTCTGACCCCGGGACAAAAGCAATTAATTGCTATTTCAAGAGCACTTATAAGAGATCCAAAAATTCTTCTTCTAGATGAACCTACCTATGCACTTGACTCACAGTCTGTGGTTGAGTTTATGAGATCCCTTCAGCATGTCTCTAAGGAGCGTACTGTAATTCTGGTGGCGCACCGTCTTGCCACCGTTGTACATGCCAGTATGATTTATGTTCTGAAAAGAGGTCGAGTTGTCGAAAAGGGAGATCATCGTACGCTAATCAACAACGATGGACCTTTCAGCCAACTTTGTAAGACAAATAGATCTTCCAACTCTTTTCATGGCCCAACCACAAAATTGAAGGGATTCGACTCGTCAGAGATGGCCATTGTGTCCTGCGTAAAGACATTCAATCCAAAGTTCATTTTACCAAGTATCTACAATAATATGCTGAACGTGGATCCAGTCGTTTCAGAAGTGACTTATGCCATCCTAAAATGTGATTTGGATACGGAGAGAGGATTCCAGAGAGAATTAGAATGGAAACTGCAAGAAGGTGAAGCACTGACCTACACAAAAGCTAAGGAGGACGATAAATTTGGAAAGGAATTACGAGAAGATCAGTCAGTTTATAAAAGAAATGACGGAAGTCCCAGTGTCGCAGATTCGCAAGCGTCCGAAAACGGGGAAGATCAGGATGCTGATCAGGATGAGTTTAGAGCGATATCCATTCTAAATAGCAGCAAAAGAAGTTGGATCAAAATCCTAATCATGGGCTCCACAAGTTTTATGTTAATTCTCTGTGGAGTACTATCAACAATCATTTTTTCTTTTGGGGTGCCTGTTTTTGGAATTTTATTGGCCTTGATAATTGATGCATTTTCAAGTGTTACTGTCTACCCACACAATTGGAAATCTCTTTGGGTTGACTGGTTGAAACATAATTCTTACGATTTTCATATTCTCATCATCATATTCATTGCGTGTTTGGGTGCGTACCTGGGATTCTTTGCGGCTATCGCAGATTTTTGCCTTTCTCTTGCGGCCACCCGATCTGTCCAAAAAATGCGCCGTGTCATGTATGGATGCATTCTCAATCAGGATTTGAGTTTCTTTGAGGATCCAAAAAATTCTCCTGTCACCCTAGCCTCCATTTTGTTTCAAGATACAGACTCAATTAGGCACATAACTTATGGACTATATTCCACCGTTTTCCAGTGCATTTTTATAACTGTAGCATCAATTACGTTGTGCCTCCTACATTCAGTGGATTTAGCGGGCTACACATTTATGGTTACATTGTCCGTTGTGGGCGTAAATTTAATTGATGGGTGGTTCGCTAAAAAACAACATGGAAAGACAATTGTTATGCTGACACAAATGTCCAAGCTCATTTTGCAAGTTTTCCAGAGTAAACATGTGATAACGGTTTGTCAAATGGAACCCCATTTTCTTAATGAATTTACAACATTGCAACGAAAGTCTCTAGGAACAAGTAAGGGCTTCACTTGCATTCGCACATTTACTTATGCGTTGGCTCAAAGCTCGATGTTTTGGGGATTTATTGTGTTCATGTATTTGGGAGAGGAGCGTATCAAGGAACATGAAGAATCCTTTTTAAATGTGATGATGTATGAAAAATGAAATCTTTTTTGTGGCTTTTTACCACACTTAATTTGCAGCAATTTAACTTTCCAACCTGTATTTTTTCATATAGAAATGGCTTTGTGTTGATATTTGCATTGACGGCAATCGGAACTAACTTGTCTGTACTAATGGGATTTAAGCATATTAGAAAAGCAGGCGGTAGAATGCTAGAAATAATTAACAGAAGATCACTGATTTGTTCAGATGACGGGTTAACTGTGGTATGAGTTAATTGTGTTGATTAATAATGTATATGCCAATGCCAAAACAATTTCCACATCAGTTTAATTTTCTGTATAGACCAAAGAAGACTGCTGTCAAGAAATTGAGTTTGTGAACGCCCATTTCTGGAAACCTCTCACCCCAGACACAGCGCTACTCAAAGGGATAAACTTATCTATAGATCCCAATCAAGTTACAGCGATTGTTGGATATCCAGGTATGAATTATGATTTCTTCCCCCTATTATTTTAAATAGACAATGCTAACGTGTAATTTTGTAACACATGAATCTTATACAGAATCAGGAAAAAGCGCATATTTAGAGCTGATAGGACGATTTTACGATGCCACCGGTGGCTTAGTGGTAACAATTTGTGAATTACATTTTTAGGCATTTCAGTTTTTTGATTTGCATGGTCTCATAATTTGTGGTTTTCTGCAAATATGGAGATTAGACAATTGCTGGCAAAGATGTACGATACTATTCCGCAAATTCACTCCGACAATACATCTCTGTCGTCACGAAAGATCCAGAGTTGTTCAGAAGAACAGTGGCTCAAAACATAGCCCTTGGTGCCACATTTCGAAGACCTTCAATGGACGAAGTAATTAAGGCTGCAAAAGAGGCAAACGTTCACAGCTTGATAGTTAGCTTACCAGAAGGCTATGAAACCAGAGTAGGAGGAGAACATGATTACTTGTCAAATACTCAAAAGCAGAAAATAAGTATTGCTCGAGCGCTGCTGAAAAACCCGACAATTATCATTTTTGAGGATGTTACTCATTCACTTGACAAAGAAGGAGAAAAGTCAGTTCTAGAATCAATAGAAATGGCAAAGCTAAACCGGACTGTGATAATGATTAGTCACCGTATACAACCTGTCGTTGACGCGGACTGGTTGGTGGTGATGGAAAAAGGTTACGTGGAGGAGCAAGGAAGACATGATGAACTTTTAAAACAAAGAGCGAATGGTATTTATGGACTTATGTGGAGATCACAGAACCCATTACTGGATGAGAATTTTCTCAGAGGAAAAACTTCATATATATCTGTACGATATCCAGAGGCAAAACGCGTAAAAGGCAAGCCTGCAGTACAAGATTCTCCAACGGATCCTGAAAACCCAAAGGACGGCGAAGAAAAAGAAGAACCAGAAGTTACTCCAAGATGCGGAGGAGTTTTTGGCTTTATGGGGTTAGGTATTGTGGAACCTGATGATGACAAAGGGGAGGGTTTTAGTAATTTTGCAAAGTTGTGCAATAAATAAGTAATATATAGGTATATTATTATGATGTGACATGTCACTATTGTCACTGTTTGTGTTGACTTTTTTGCTATAATACATTCTGTCTTTTTTTCGGTAACATTTTTGGCATGAATCAAAATTCCTTCAAACCATTCAAGCCAATGACGCACATCGTTAACTAATGATGGTGTCCTTTGTTTGGAAATTGTCTACCTGAGTTTTTGACATGGCGTTTTGACCAGGAATATTTTGTGAACCGAATAGAGTTTACAATATTATATGCATTGCTAAAATTTTGTTTGTAAAGCTTTCCTTTCTTGCAAGCCGTCTGATTGATGGCGCTTGTCGTTAGATTTTGCATTGTCATTCTTATAGCTTTGTTGTACATGTCACCTCGCTTGACGCTGGTATTTTCTAGCCAAGCAAAACTTGAAGTAAATACTTTCATTGTCACCTATGCAGAATATATTTATCAAAGTCACTGCCTACAAGGTCAGGTCAATATTACTCAAAATTGAAGTTAGAATGATGAACGATGCTCGTAAATGTAGTTTAGTTTATGCCTAATACTTTTTTGCAAATACCGAAACCATCCACAAAGCAGTTTGAGTTTAAATTTTTTTGAATTTTGTCCTACACTGTCGTTCAAATTAAAATATTCATCTAGTCACTGTTTTAAACTGAATAATGGTATCCACACATTTCAAATATAATACGATGTGTTCTATTTTCCCGATTAATTTGCTTATTCCCTATTTTATTAGTGCTATAAAAAGTACTGGCGCTGCCAATCTAATTTTAAATAGTTCGATTGCACAAACCCTAACAAATACATTAATTGAGACCATTATTTATAAACGAGAGATTACAATGCAAACTTGTTTTATAAATTTACTTTTAGAAGGTGAAAGCAGTGTTATACGTTGGGATGTGCTCACTCAATTTCATGAACCTTACACATTTTTTTACTTACGTGATCAGTCTCGTCAGAAAGAGGATAACGCGTCACAATTAAGTTTTACAGAATTTGACTACCCAGTTTACATATATTCAAAATATCATTCATGTTGTTTAAACACTGTGATTGTAATTGTGAACCGGGAACAGGAAGTGATATCTTCAATTTCCAGAATCAAAATTGGCAAGCCTATCAACGACTGGTTCATATTTCTGTCACCGTCTGAAATTATTTTACAAACCATTTTAGAGAAAAGTAAAACACAAGATATATGTGCTCGTCAATACGGCATCGCTTTTCAAAACTCTTCAAACCAAATATTATATTTTACTCAACCAAAGGTGTACACTGGAAAATTTCAAAAGTCATCAGAATTGCGAATTCCCGATAAGCTGGAAAATCTTAATGGAAGAACTCTTCGAGTTGCATTTACGACATATGCTCCATACGTTTTCCTTTCTTCGCAAACTGGACAAATTGATGGTTTACAATACAAGTTTCTGAAGGAAATTGGCAAAAGATCCAACTCAACGTTTACTTTTAACGGTAAATTGAAAACCCCAGGATTTGGAGCACTTTTGGATAACGGTTCATGGACAGGAATGATTGGTGAATTGATGGAAGACCGAGCAGACATTGCTACTACACTAGTGCCTACACGGCAACGTTTTGCTGCTATTACTTTTTCTGCTCCAGAATACACAGAAACTATTATATTTACTGTGAAAATGCTTCAAGCATCTCGAGCTTGGCAAGCCTTGATGTATCCCCTTACCCCAATGGTTTGGTTGGTAGTACTCTTGGCTTACCTCACCTTTGTTGCCCTTTTTCTGGTGAAAATTGGCTTTGAAAAGAAAGTATTTCAAATCACTGTAGTGCTCGACATCATTTTACGTTTTTTTATCATTCTTATGGACCAACCATGCAATCTTACAAACACAAAAAATTCAAGATCTATCATTCTCCTTTGGATTATATTTTGCTACATGATTGGTCAAGCTTACAAAGGTACGCTAGTTGGATACCTGACATTTACAATTAAACCAACCATTCCTACAACGATGAAGGATTTGTACCACGAAAAAGACTACAAAGTAATATTACAGACGATCGGAGGGTCTGAATTAGAATTGATGACAAAGTCACCTAGTCCAATAATTCAAGCAATTGCACAAAGAATGGTCTTCAATAACCAAACTTTGTCATGTCTAAAAGAAGCTTCAAAGGGAATGACCGCATGTCTTGCCTGGTCTTCTTCCATTTACTTTTCAATGGCAAAGTATACTGCATCAGAAAAAGCGTTAAGGTCACTTTATGTTGCAAAACAGGCAAGTAGCCAATCTCATGGAAGTATGGCGTTTAGAAAAGGACTAATATTTCAAGAGGCAATTAACAACTATATTAGACGTGCTCGAGCAGCAAACTTGATACAAACGTGGTATTCACAGTTTATCGATAAAACGAAAAAAGAAGCGATGAATGAAATGCGAAAGAAACGAGTAAACGCCCAGAATGCAAATCCTACAATAATAGTATCCGGTCAAGACGAGAATGAATTGTCATTTGAAAATCAGGAGGAAACACCCTTAAGTTCCAGTGACCTATGGATAGTATTTGTTGCAATAATAGGAGGACTTACTTTGTCATTTTGTTGTTTTCTTTTTGAAAATATCAAATACTGTGCTATTTCCTATGCGCCTCCAAAGCCATTGTCATCAAATGAGGCTAGGGAGTTGGCAATGAGTATTTTAAAAACGAGTAATAAGATGGCACAGGTAAACCACACGTTTTTTTATAATGATCATGATACTGTGATGAGTCGACCCGTATGGGTGAATGTCATGCCACATGGGTAAAGAAAATTTTAGAAATTCAATTTACTGGATAAAAATATGGGATTATAAATGAGACCTACAAATGGCCATTAAATAAAGAATTACATAGCTCGCGTGACAGTGATGAAATAATTGATAGCTTTTAATGCACAATATGGCGATTTCATCTAAAAGAGCTAATATTTGATGCATGATGTTAGCATAGAACCTGTTAATTATCAGAAACTTAAATTCAAGAGCATATAAGCATTAAATAGTATAGTAAAACTGTAACTGCATTTGTTGTATCTAAAATTATCAATATCAATATTAAAAAGTCATTAAAGTGTATGAGAAAGTTATGAGTTCATCAAATTCAGGCTTCATGTCACCTTCATGATGTCGACGGGCAGTTTTTATAATACTAACCGACAGTATGGCCACATGCAAAGTTATTCAACCCCGGTACCGTACCTGCATTCATACTTTTGTAATTTAAGTACCTAGAATTAAAGATCATGGAAATTTTCTTTACAATTGCTTTTTTCTTACGCTTCATCATCATAGACTTCGCGATCGTGACGTGTTGGCATTATTCACAACGAGGAAGCTCGTATGAGTTGACACGAGCGTTAATCAACGACATAGCAAATCAGCAGAAAGTTACAGAAATGCATTGTCTCTTGGACATTACCTCTGAGTTGCATTCAGGAGAAGAAAATCTAATTTCATGGAATTTGTTAACAGAGTTTCAAGAACCATTTAGAATACAAACTATGTTCAACAATTCCAATCGTTTTGCATTGACACATATCAACTCTTTCACTACTTTAGCGAAATTTAAATCATCTTGTTGGACAACCGTACTTTGTTTTGGCAATTATAATAAGCAGGCTTCCAAGTACCATATTCCAATAAAGAAAACTGATCTTGGATTTCAATCTGTGTATGACCAATACATTTTCATTGCTCACAACGAAAATCATTTAAGATCAATTTTGCACAGCACTTACAATAACATAAACATATTGGACAACATTGCTCGTAAACATGGAATGTTTATAAAGAGCAAGTTTTCGCAAGTTGGTTATTTTATCGAGCCAGCTTGCTACACAGGCTCTTTCATTCAATCATCTAAGGTTGGATTTCAAAAACGAATCCACAACTTCAATGGACGGACTATCACCCTTGCATTCAAAAATTGGCAACCTTTTATTTGGAGGAACCCTGATGGCAAAATGGATGGTTCACAGTACATTTTATTGACGGAAATAGCCTCAAAAGAAAATGTTACTTTTATTTACCAAGATAAAATCCCAACGCCTGGATTTGGAATATTATTGCCAAACAGCAGTTGGACGGGAGTTCTTGGAATGGTATTTGACGGCGAGGCTGATTTTACTGCAACGATTGCTCCAACTCTAGAACGATTTCCTTCATTCACATTTACAATGCCTCAATATCAAGTATCCCTGATATTTTGTTTGCATTCTCCTTCCGATAAACGTCAATGGCAAGCCTTAATTTACCCATTGTCCCAGTTTGTATGGATTCTAACATTTTTTACTTACCTTACATTTCTCATTATATTCATGTGTAAGTTTAAAATGGAATCTAAAATATCTAATTTCAACACATCTTTTGACAATTTTACGTACACAATCATTATACGACTTTACACAATGCTGTTGGATCAACCTTCTCCACTCCCGAAACGGCAGCTTTCTAGGCTACTTGTTCTTTTTTGGATACTATTTTGTTACATGATTGGTCAAGCATACAAAGCGAACTTGGTTGGCTTTCTAACTTTCTCAGAAAAACAAATCGTTCCTTCTACGTTTCAAGATCTTCACTTGAATCCTCAGTACGCTATTATACTTCATACAATAGGAGGACTAGAGCTTGAAATATTCAGAACCAGTCGAAGTCCTGTGATAAAGAATATTGCTTCCAGGATGACAATGGTGACTGACCTTCAATCATGCATTTTAAAAGCTGCGTCAAATCTGAAAACGGCATGCATATCTTGGAACACTGCGTTAGCATATGGAGTAGCAAAATTTTCTAGTGAACACACACAATTAAGAAATTTGTACATTGCTAACAAGGAATCTGGTGGCTTTGCCTATGGTGGATTTGGTCTAAAGAAAAATTCTATTTATCTGGAAACATTTGTCAGGTATTTGTCCTGCTCACGGGAAATGTTCTATGATAAGTGGTTTCAAATATCTCTGGATAAGATAGAAAGAGAATCAAAAGCGAAAATTAAAGAAAAAACAAGAAGTACCAAACCAGCAGTTTTTTCTTCTTCGTTACAGAAGAATGAAGAACATCCATTGAATACTGGAGATTTGTTCATTGTTTTCTGTATGATGACCATGGGAGTAATCTTGTCTGTTTTTGGCTTCATTGGTGAACATTTGAAAGGAATTAAGAAGTTTATGTGCAAAGCTAAAGGTTATCATTAATGCTCCATTAATTTTTTGGCTCTACCATTTATGTACAAATTAATCAATAAAATGTCGACAATCAAGGTCCAGTATATGTATTACTGACATGCATATAGTATGTCTATATTTGATTGATTACCAATTACGAAACGACGCTATCATCGTAAAACTGATCTGCCACGAAGACAAAGCATTGTTTTCTGTATAGTTCACCAACACCCTTTCAGTGTTCTTTAGCTCCATTCACGCATTCCATTCCAATAATCATTAAACTACATTAGTATCTTTCAATCGTTATGTCAGGGTATGGTACTGATACACGAATAAATTTTTTAACGAATCCGAGGAAATTGGACTTGTCACTCACATCACATTTCTTTAAAGCGATATGATCCTGATGTGATGACTTATGCCAAGGTTGGTTAACTATGATCAACACAAAAAACAAATAAAATCATGGGAGCTCGAGCCCACAGCAGTAAACCCTTAGTTCTGCATATATAGCATATTATACATCCTTTCATTCGATTCGTAAAATGTCTAAACTTATGGCATCCACATTAAGTTCCTGTCACATTTTATTCATACTTTTATTTCTGATTAATTTATTCCAATCAAACGGAGTAAGTTTATTTGAAAAGCTGAGGAAACATGGCGAGACAAAATCAATTCTCACAAGTAATTTGCTCAAAGATATTTTAATCCAAAGAGAAACCACAAAGATTTCTTGTTTCTTCAACATCATCTATCTCAATCTATCGACCCGTACGATTTCTTTACAAAACCTGTCGACGTCATTCTCTGAAGACCACTTCATAGATTCTGGATTGATTTCAATGTCAAATGAACCATACAGTAGTCAATTTATCAACCGTGTGCATATTATTGGAAAATTCAAGTCATCCTGTTGGACCACTGTCATAGCTTTTAATCATTACACTGCAAATGAGGCTGACCGTATTCTGTCAAAATTTTCCCACACAATATTCATTTACGATCAACTTGTTTTTGTATCTACAAGTGAGAATTCAATGCGACAATTGCTTTATAACAAAAACGCCAAAATTATAAATGCAGCAGCTCGGAAATACGCCATGTGTCTTGTAGATGAAGGCAACAAAAATCAAGTAGTTTACTACGTTGAACCCATTTCGTTTAGTGGTTCTTTCATAAAGTCTAATAAAATTACTTTTATGAAAAAAATTAAAAATCTAAGCGGTCGAAAATTAATAACAGTTTACATCCCATTTCCACCGTACGTGGTTAAGTGGAAAGAAAGCGAAAATGCGGGAGTTATGGGTGGTGCTCAGATTATTCTTCTAAACGAAATATCTGCCAGGGAAAACGTTACATTTGTTTTCGAAGATAAGCTGAAAAGTCCTGGTTTTGGCATTTTACTTCCGAATGGAACTTGGACTGGAGTTGTCGGTGAATTGGTTGATGGATCTGCAGATTTAACCCCAGGATTAGCTTCTGCATTACGACGACAACCTTTCTTGGGTTTTACCACGCCATCGTACGCTCTATCTATAATCTTTTGTATCAAAGCCCCTAAGGAAGGGCGACAATGGCAGGCTCTAATTTATCCACTTTCCAACCTTGTTTGGATTTTAACCCTTGTAGCTTTCATAACATTTGTTCTTCTTTTCATTTTTAAATTTAAAATTACAAGTGCAGAAACAGGATATGCATCCAACACATCATTGTTTATTTTAATGGTTTCCTTAAGGCTGTACACAATTTTATTAGATCAACCATCACCAACTCCAAAGAGAAATCTTTCCAAATTCATAATTTTCTTGTGGATTTTCTTCTGCTACATGATTGGTCAAGCGTATAAAGCGAATCTCGTCGGTTTCTTGACATTCACCGAAAAACAAAGCGTCCCAACATCGTTTGAAGAAATCCATCAAAATTCCCAGTATGAAATTATAATGCAAACAATTGGTGGGATGGAGCTGGAACTCTTTCGAACAAGTCCAAATCCCGTTATGCAGGGAATCGCCAAACGGATGACTTTGGACAAAAATGTTCTCTCGTGCTTACTTAAAGTAGCAGAAAGGGAACAAGCTATTTGCATTGGTTGGAGTGCTGCAATAACAACAGCTATTGCCACATACTCTAATCAATACAAACAATTGAAGTCATTATATGTTGCTAATAAAAATACAGGTGGTGACATCCATTGTTCATTTGCTACAAAGAAAAATTCCATATTTCAGGAGACTTTCATTCGTTATCTGGGTTGGGCAAGGGCCACTTCATTAATAGAATATTGGAGGAAAATGGCTATTAGACAAATTGAGAAGGAAGCCAATGAAGGGAATAAGGAAATTTCTATGAAAAAAGATTTCATGGGGCATTATGAAAATTTCTCCTTGGAAAGACCTCTGGCAAAAGGAGACCTTTTCGTCGTTTTCTTTACCATTGGGATCGGAGGGATTATTTCGATTAGCAGTTTCATTTGTGAACTGGTTCATTTTAAGCTGAAATTTAATAGAAAGAGATAATTGTTTTCAAACTAAATGTAAAATAATATTGTAAAAAATCTTGTGCTATATGTTTGTATTGTTTGTTTTGTTTTTTCGTTTAAAAAAGGTATATATTAATAAAATAAAATAAAAAAGCTTCTATTTTTCAAATGATTGCATGGACAATTATGGTATACAGTATAGTAAAATTGTTCTCGATTTTTTTTATATCGAAGAACTGATCTCACGATATTTTCACTTAAACCGTGTGTCCACATTTTTATTGACTGATGGGATGCTTGCGTGTTAGCGTTTTTGTTATGATAATAATCTATAGACATTAAAACTACTAAATTCGGAATACAAATAGAGAATCTACTTTCACGTGCAAGAAAAATTATGACAACACAAAATAAAACTCGTTTTTTATTCAAGTATGACAAAATGGACTCCTTATTTCAAAATAAACTGATCTTTAGCATGACATGACAATGACAAGCATATTCTGAATCATTTTTATAGGTATTTTAAGTGCATATTATTTAGCTTTCGTAGTCGCATCACCTTTCATTACGTTATCATTTAATTACAGTAAAAGATGAGATATGGATTAGCTTATTTTATTACCATCACTTACGAAAATCGTAAAAGCTATAATAGTAACAGTATTGATACACGTGTAACGTTTTAACGAATTCGACAAAAATTTAAAAAAAACTAAAGTCCATTTTAAGGCGATATAATCATGGCCGCTTATGCTTATGATAATGTTACATGATATCGATTTAAAAACAATTAAAAGTTTTGAGACTCTACAGCAGTTTACTTTTTCGGTTCTGCATGACACAACATACCCTGTCACTCATTATGTCCAAATTTATAATATTCAGTTTCTGCCATATTGCATTCATAATTTTATTTCTAATTTATATAATTCAATCGAATGGAGAGAGTTTATTCAAAAGGCTGCGTAAGCATCAAGGAAAAACAGCGATTCTTACAGGTACTTTGCTCAAAGATGTTTTAAACCAAAGGGAAATCACAAAGATTTCGTGTTCCTTCAATATCATTTATCTAAACCCACCTAGTTCAATCTCTGAAGAGCCCTTTATAGATTACGGTTTGATTTCAATGTCAAATGAACCATACAGTAGTCAATTTACCAATCGTGTGCATATTATTGGAAAATTCAAGTCATCCTGTTGGACCACTGTCATAGTTTTCAATCAGTTCATTGCAAATGAGGCTGACCATATTCTGTCAAAATTTTCCCACACAATATACATTTACGATCAACTTGTTTTTGTATCTACAAGTGAGAACTCAATGCGACAATTGCTGTTTAATAAGAGCATTAAAATCATCGATTCTGCAGCTCGTAAGTATGCCATGTGTCTTTTAAGTGAAGGCAACAACAGTAAAGTTTTGTACTATGCTGAACCCATTTCGTTTAGTGGTACTTTCATTAGAGCTAATGAAATTACTTTTATGCCAAAATTAAAAAATCTAAATGGGAGAACTTTAATAACAGTTTACGATTTATTTGCACCATACATGCTCAAGTGGAAAGGGAAGGGGAAAGATGGGACTGCGGGTGGTGTTCAGATGATTCTACTGCATGAAATATCTGCCAAGGAAAACGTTACATTTGTTATTGAAGACAAATTGAAAAGTCCTGGTTTTGGCATTTTACTTCCGAACGGAACTTGGACTGGAGTTGTCGGTGAATTGGTTGATGGATCTGCAGATTTAACCCCAGGATTAGCTTATACATTACAACGACAACCTTACTTAAGTTTCACCACGCCATCCTATATTATATCTATAATATTTTGCATTAAAGCCCCCAACGAAGGACGCCAATGGGAGGCTCTAATCTATCCTCTTTCCACACTTGTTTGGATACTAACCCTTGTAGCTTTCTTAATATTTGTTATGCTTTTTATTTTTAAATTCAAAATTGAATACGCAGATACCGATACCGAGTATTCGTCAGTAACATTGTTTTTCATTTTGATTGTAACATTAAGGCTATACACGATATTATTAGATCAACCGTCACCAACTCCTAAGAGAAATCTTTCCAAATTCATAATTTTCTTGTGGATATTCTTCTGCTACATGGTTGGTCAAGCGTATAAAGCGAATCTCGTCGGTTTCTTGACATTCACCGAAAAACAAAGCGTTCCAACATCGCTCGAAGATCTACATAAACATCTGCAGTACGAGATAATTTTGCAAACGGTTGGAGGGATGGAGCTTGAACTGTTTCGAACAAGTCCAAGTCCAGTTATGCAGGGAATCGCCAACCGGATGACTTTAGATAAGAGCATTCTTTCGTGTTTACTAAAAGCAGCAGAAAATGAAATGACTGTTTGTATTGGTTGGAGTGCTTCAATTACAACTGCTATTGCCAAATTCTCTAACCAGCATAAGCAACTAAAGTCATTATTTATCGCCAACAAAGAGACAGGTAGTGCAATACATGGTTCGTTTGGCACAAGGAAAAATTCAATATTTCAGGAGACTTTCATTCGATATTTGGGTTGGGCAAGAGCTACTTCATTAACAGAATATTGGCGTGAACTGGTTATTAGGCAAATCGAGAAAGAAGCCAATAAAGAAAAAAAGGATAATATTTCGGTAATTGAAGATGATTTGGGGCATAATGAAAATTTCTCCTTGGAAAGACCTCTGGCTAAGGGAGACCTTTTTATTGTTTTCTTTACTATTGGAATAGGAGTAATTATTTCGGTTGGTAGTTTCATCGGTGAACTAATTCATCTCAAACGATAGTCATTATAACTTCAAGAGAATTGTTAGAAAATAAATTAATCTTGGCTTTTTATGTATGCTTTGTTTGGGGTTTCATAAAACAAGATTAAGTTCGTAGGGTGATTAAGTTCGTAGGGTGATTAAGTTTATCTATTTCAACAATGACTGTGTATCATCAATAAAAAATTTGTGGTAAAACTGTTGTAGTAAAAATTTATATCAATGTTTTGTGTTCGAAAAAAATTTGTGTGTATACAGATTTACTTTTTGTCGATTGATGCCAGTTTTGCGTGTTTGTAGTAAGAGTCTCTGCAACCAACATTATCTACGATCCGTTTAGTAAGGTTCTTCTCGTCTTAATTTCATGCGATCCACTTTATCTGCTGTACATATAATTTAACTAAGTCGGAATAAAGTTGCGAGTTGTCGTTATTTATGTACATGAAATCAAAAGTATGTAATGTAACAAATCAACTCAATGACGTGTTTTACTCTATTTATGTAATACAAAATATAATAATTTATTTCAACTTCTGTCAAAATTTACTCGTTTTCAAAATCCATCGTCCATATATATATCTTTTCGTTTTCAGAGAACCTCCATTTTTTATGATTCTGATATACAGCTAAATGCCAATGCTGATCATCTTTTGCAAGTTTATTTGTCGAATGCCATGATCTAAAAGGAATGCCGTGTCGTGTAGTTTTACAACGTTTATCTGCATGCAATTCAAAAAGAAGAAGTGATTTTCAGCTCAAATTCTCAAAAAAATGAAAAAATGGATCCTACGCCATTAAATCAAATGAATTCATATCAATTATTAAGTGGCGAAGCCACTTATTAACTTCACGATGTCTGTCTGTCCGTCTGTCCGTCTGTCCGTCTGTCCGGGCAATAACTCGAGAACGCATCGACCGATTTGGTCCAAACTTGGGTCAAGGGTACCTGGGGTCATGACCTCCTTCACCA
>JAQFXM010001436.1:0-32395 GCA_034693345.1 Entomobrya multifasciata
CAAAAGGTCGGGAATTTATAGAATTGAGATTACGATTGACAGTGACATGAATTTCAACAATTAACTTTATTTACATCAATAAGTGACATCGACAGAAATTAGACGAAAGAAGTTAGGAAATAGTAAAGAAGTGACTTTTTACCAGTGTGCGAGCTCAAACGAAAACTCGGTTTGAGTGCATTTAGCATAAACATTTTCCTAATAACAAATTGCGTTGCTTTCTTAATAGTTACATTGACAACATACATACTACGGACATCAGCGTCCTACGACAGCATATATGTATACACATTATTTTTACTTACATACTTACACATTCCAGGGCCAAAACAAGAACATTAATCGTACTACGTGATGCAGGTGGTTGCATATTAGTGCGCGCTATGCAATATATTTTAGGTGGTGTGGGTGCGGGGTTCGTTGTTTGTATGAATAGCGCTTCGTTGCCGATTCCTTATGTAGTTTTTGGTTTCAAATTTGATAAAAACCTATTTATTATGCAAAAAGTATCCCCAGTATATTTCTTTTGTGTGCTTAATGTCTGAAAATATTCATTGCAAAGAATATTTCGTTTTATTAGATTTGTTTTTAGTCGGATATACCAACATACGAAAATGCCTTTATTATTGCGAGCCCACAATATTCTTTTTCAATATGCAATGCATTAATAAATCATTTTGTCTTCGCCGTCTAAACTTATAAGATTATTAATTAAAGACAATTACGTTTATTTATTTGAAAATCTTGATAGTAAACATTATTAGTTATTTTTGGCTTTTTTTAAATAAAATAATGGTACTATTTTAATATTGTTAAACATGTTTATTATTGGTTTCGGTCCATAAATTAAACGGAAATAAGTTTTTATCAAACCTTAAGGCAGATTTTAAGTTTTATATGCATATTATATACATATGTGTTTCATAGTTTCAAAAAAAGTGTTTTAGATGAAAGCAAATGGAAACTATATAATGTTATAATTTTGACCGTTTTTGTCAAGCTTAAAATATACATCCAAGCAATAATTCAAACTAGAATAGGAATTAATTTAACACCTATGTAAGTAAATGTTGAGCACCAAGGACTAATGAACTAAAAATGCAACGAAAAAAGTTATATAAAAATACACATCCGGTTTTGTAATCTGCTTACTGTTGGTAGTTTGAATTTATGTTGGTATGGTTGTCACAGGCTCAAAAGTAGATGATTTTAAAGTTGCGTTACCACATAGAGCGGCAGATTTAGTAAAAACGTTAAAATTGAAATCTGAGCCTGCTACATAGTATTTCATCCCTGTGCAGTTTTCTTTACTAAATAAAACGAAACAAGTTTCTTGCATTGTTATAAATGACCTAGTAACTGCATCATCATCTGGAAAAGTATTACTGCATCCTTCGGATGAAAGGTTAAGACTTGTCATTTTCCCTCCAAAGTTAACTTCACTGAAAAAATAACCTCACTTTCCCCTCGTACTTTTGGGCAATTAAAGCTACATAAGCTAATTGAAGCTACACGAGGGAAGTTCAAGAGTTGAAGATTATTGTTATATGGTGTTCCTGGTCGTAATTTAAGAGATTCTGCACCAGAGCCCACTGAGATACATCGTGGATGATTGTAAAATTGAACACATTTGTTGTTTGTCCTGATTGAGTTTAAGTTTTCAGTAAATTGTTCAGGTACTCTAAAGCAATTCACCAAATCAATTTGCAGGTAAGTACCTATTTTCAAGAAACACTATAATTTGTCAAAGTTAATCAATATTTATCCGTATTTTTTCCTAAAACATAATACCTTTGTAATCTGAACTGCTAAATATTTCCACAGTTGAGGTTTGGCTGGCAGCTTGCTCATAACAGGAGCTTCGACATAGTCCCACTGACTTCACTTTTTGCAAAACATTGCGCTTCCATTTCGAAATCTGGTCAATATTTGGGACTGCAGGATATGCTTTTAATGAAGTTACCCCAACAATTCTTTTGGTCGTACAGACGGGCACAGTTTCCATTAAGGGTAATAAAATTGACATCCGATACCATATTCAAATTGGAGCAACCTGAAACATCGATGCTCTCATTTTTACCAACCGGGGAAGCTTGTTCATAAACAATTATTTTTGTTGCGTTGCAACAAAGAACTTATAAATTCAAAGCTAAAACGTTTTGAAAGATATTTAACCCCATTTTGGTGTTCATTATACAATTTACCGTTTAAAATTACTGAATTTTTTAAATTTATTAATTGACAATAGCTTAGTTACTACAATATATTTTATTCTATGTTTGAGCTAAATAAGCTTTATTTTATACAATAATTTAGCTAAATAGTGAATTTTACAAAAATAATCTTAATACATTGGCATTTTGTTTTTCACGACAAATGTACTTGGTAAAGAAACCACATCAATCGAATTATCCAAAGGATTTCCTACAAAAAGATGTTCATTATTATTCAAAGAATTCTTATGGAATATTCTTCTTCTTCACTTATTATATATCATATTCGGTATTCGTGCGAAATCGTTAAACAAAATGTTTTTAATACAGCAAGCTTTCTTTATAGGATACGTAACATTGTTCTGAGTAGGAAGCTGGATTTTATACGTTAGTTGGTTTCTCTGTTGGATAGAAAATCCAAATTGTGAAGCTGACAGCCACAATATCCTGAAATAAGACAGTTATTACGAAAACAAAAAAGTACTCGATAAAACTGTACACTTTCCTCAATTCTGAGGTAAGCTTTACATTTTCTGCGATTCCACAATAAGCTTTACATTTCACACAATTAAGCAATAGGGTTTACATTTTGTGCATATGTTGATGATGTGTAGTATCCATAGATAAATGAATATAACTAGATAGGACCAGTAGCTTGATCTTTTGCTTACATGGCATGTACCATATCAACATCGCGACCAACAATTTATTTCAATTTTGTTTACGAAATTCGAAATGGATCTATTTTTACCTACCCTTGAAATGCATTTAACTATAACTTCTGAAAAGTTTAGTAGAAATTTCAAATCTTCATGGATATACTAAAACATTACCGATTACATGCCATTTTGACTGCTTGAGTCCTCTGCGTATTACCATTGTCTAGTATGTAAAAATATGGAAAAAAAAGTTTACCAAAGACTAAACTAGCTATTCAGGTGAAATTCATGACAGGGCTTAGAACTATATTATAATTGTAAGTTTCATGTTTAAAAACAATTAAAATCTGAATAAATATATAATTAGGATTTCAATTTCAGTCCCCTAACTATCGGCTCTAATATCGTTTTAAATTTCTAATCTAAAAGCCGATAATTTGGTATTTTTTGAATAAAAGGTATAAAGTTAATATTTATACTTTTAAGAAAAGCTTATGTATGGTAGTTTAACATAAGCTGGTTTCAATTTTACAAAAACGGTAAATTTTAAAAGTAAGTAATTCTATAACGTTTTGTATGATTTCGTAGCAATTATGAATGTAATCGGGATCAAACCCCGTAATTAAACAATGAAGCTTTCTTGATGCCTTTGGGGTTATCGTTTTTATTTGCATACAAGTCATAAATTTGCTGACTGGACCCAAATTATTGTCACAGTTACGTTACGAGTTTAACTTTACAATAGTTATAGTTTTTCATGCGCTTATGTTGTTTGAACTAATAACACTTAATGTAAAATAACTTCTCTTTAGCTTTACTTCTTTTTGAACTTTACAACTTTTGTCTTTACTTTAAACCCTTCAGCCATTTCAAGTAATAACCCAATAAAGCATGCTACAATGCAAAGTGTCCATAAAAAGAACACTTTTGACATTTTACCTTTCATTTGCTGATTCAGCGCTTGCTTAAATCTCTTTCCATGTCTATTTGTTTTCATATGCGTTTTGCTGACAAACCTGTTGCTCTCTTGAACCCGAATAGAATACGAAAACTGTGTTAGTTCATTCTGCATCCGAAAATATATACCGTTTTCAAACAATTGCTGGAATAACCTCGCAATTCGTTCAGTTTGCTGCAATTCAATATTTGGTGGCCAAACAGTCCAAATAAAAGCACCGGCATTTGATTGCTCCTCTCCAAGGTGACATAGCGCCTCACTCTCAAAAGTATTCAATTCCTTATCTCGTGCATCCTCTATAAGGTTTAATAAATGCATTGCGAAATGCCATTCTCCAATGAAGGCAACCTTTGAGCTATAATTTCTTTCAATAAACTGAGACATCTGAAATTGGTTATAGTAGCTATTCGAACCCACAACTGAACGTTTGAATAGGTTCTCAATGCTAACAAAATCTTGATTGATCCACGTACCAGTTTTGTTTGAAGTCAAAAAATACAATAGTCGTCTTAACATGGGCGAAACGTTATCATCTCAAACTGCCGCTGAGTTCTTGTTGTTTTCCAACTCACTAAACCGTTTCAGTACCTGTTCGTCAGGTGGACTAATCAGGCAACTGGCGACATCACCGCTATATATGTCGATCAAGACGCGACTAAGAGGGATCCAGACGAAAAGAATTGGTTTTTCTCTTTGAATTTTCCACATATGCCACTGCTAAGAATGGACGATAAAAGTAGCATCAAATTCCAATCAAACTGCTTAGGTCCCAAAGTAACTGCAACTGATAACATTGCTATGACGATGCAGATTCACGTTGAATTATCAAATACTTTTGTAAGAACACTTAATGACCAAATTGTCTCTTTTTCCTTCGAGGCAAGTCACAGTAAACGAAGTTGCAGTCCATGTCGTAGGTCATGTAGAACAATGGCTTTTGAACAGAACCGCTAACTCTTTTCCATTGATATAAGACACTTAATGTCCTTCCAAATGCAGTAACAATTGGGGTAACAGTGATCTCGTCTGTCTTGTAATTTCCAGGTTTTGAATGGAGATGTTTGTATATGTCCGCACTATAATAATTTTTAGTGACGATAGTTGACACGTTCAGTTTTTCAGCTAAAGCTTTAAGCAGCAAATTAAATATTAATCCTTTTGTACGATTTTCGGGTAAGGGCAAATGTTTTAGTTGTGAATATCTTGACAATTGCTCTGCTGATATTTCGAAAAGCAAAAAGTTGATAGCTTTAATTTTTGAGTGACAGGCTACTACATACAGTAAAACCAAACAGGCGAAACGACGGATAAAAATAATGCTCATATTTAAAATTTTGGGTAATTACGATGTGTAAAAAAGAAACGTTATGTGCAATGAAAAGATCTAAACTGAGAATTTTTGGTTTGCTGATTTTATTTAAAAAATGACCCTCAATAAATTTTTGAAAAGGGTTTTAAGCTACACATTGAAGTATAGTGACCGCATCAATGAGATACATTCAAGTAATAACTATTATCTGTCATTTAAATGTATGCTGTTAGATTGTAATTTAACTGGTGGGTTAAGTTTGTGGCCCACAATCAATTTCGTGATTAAAAATAATTTAAATTTCTTTTTTTTCATGCTGGTTCTTTTTTATATGGGTAATATAAATTTCATTTTAAACCATCCTTTTACAATATCCAGTTATTTATCTGACATAAACATACATACATACGTAAAAACAGAACTACGAATTCTAAGAAAGTGAGTCCATGATGTAGTTTACCAAGCATCTATGCATAAACTTGTGGATAAAAGTTTTAGTTAAAATTTTAGTGAAACCGTTTACAACAGAGAATACACAATGAAATTTTAAAGTGGCACACAGGTATGCTAATGTTCAACGTTTCTTTCTAAATATTATACAATATATTTTACAGTTTATGCATACAACATATGAAATAAAGTTTTTACATGCACACGTTTCAACGTGCTGAAAAAACAATTTTCGACGAGTACGCGTTTGTTTATATAGCAAAATATATTGGGTATGCTAATCTTAGCCAACTTTTTGCACAGTAAACCAGTTGTTGTAGTAAGTATCGTTTTACCTTAACGAATCCCTAACATTTAATATTATATGATACTACCTGCAGTCGTTGCAAGAAGTACTATGAAACAGGAGTACTGCAAAAAAATCACTAACCATGACCATTTTCATAATGATACAAGTACGTTTTGATTTCAGACAGCACAAGAAAAGCTTACATTTATAGGTGAACAAAACTTAGTTACAGCGATCATAAGTTAATAAATATCAAACTTTTGCAAAAAGAGCGTTTAGTTGCATATCAGCCCTTCAAAATCTTTAACGATACTAAAAAATCTATGATACAAGAAATTTTATTTCTTGTAACTCATTTTCAACTCAAAAGTGTGTTATAACGGTAACACTTTATGAATGTCGTTTCTTACAATCAATTTTCGCTAAACAATTTAGTTGTGCTCTGTATATATTTTTTAAATCTTTTGTAATCTTTTAAATCATATTTTTAAAGAATTATATGCAAATCGGAAAAGTTGCTCGCTAGTAAGTGAATAGAACTTGATAATATTTTCAACCAATCGTTCTGAATTTTGAATTATTCTTTTATGAAAATAATATATAATTTCAAAAGCAAAGCAAACAAAAGTAAAAGTATCAATACATATGATAAAGTCCAGTAGAATGGTAAAACCCAGTAAAATGGGACTTTTTACATTATTAGCTTTTGTAAAATAATATTCATTTAACTCCTTTCCTGGTGCAAGTCGTTTTAAAGTGGTACGCAATTTTGCAAGATGTCCAACCAAAATTTGATCCCACCAATCCATAATGCCGGAAGATTTTACACTTCTGATTCTTTGATAAACGTATGCTGGTAACCATCCCTTTACGTTATATAGAATACCGTTTCCAAGTAAACTTTCCTTTCCAACAGACAGTTTTTTAACCCCTTTATGGCGCAAAATTATTTCCCATTCGTTTATATCCATTTCAGTCTCTATAAATGCAGTGTTATTGCAATATTCAAGCTCTTTCAGTACAGCTAATTGTGTATTTGTAGACTTATACGTTATCGCGCTTACACGACTGAAATATAAAGCCAAAAGATCTGTCGCAGACAAAACTGTTGCTTTTATTGTATTTTTGTAAAATTCAAGAGATCCTGTCCATAATTTAGAGCTATTTAAGACAATTTCGAAAAGTTTACTCCTTACAAAAGACCTTGTATTGTTTACACTCATAATTTCTGACCTGTAACCTACAGTTGAAGTATTACCTACGTATACTTGCGCAGAATGCTCACCAATTCGCTCTATTTTTGCTTCCTTGCTCAATAACCATTCCTTGTTTAATAAAATGTACTCAACATTTGTCTTAAATTCTTCGATTTTGGGGAAGGAGTAAATTGTATAATTTAAACGAATTAGATCTCTAAACGTCTCGACTGGTTCGTATATCTTTGGCAACACCATTTCATACATGTTATCGTTTTTGTAAGTATTTCCTAAAATAAAGGCGCACATAAGCAGAAAACCTGCCAGAATTCGCATTGAGTTGTTAACTAGTTGTTTTGGTGCGATTGCAGGAGACTGTTCTGCAAATATTTTTCCCATACTAACTAAATTTTGGCAAAATAATAAAAGTACTTCCTTCGGACAAAATATGTCTAACTCAAAGGAATAAATCAGTGTTTGAAAAAAAATAACAACAAAAACACTGGTCATTATTATGATCCAAATTTCGAATGAAAAACTTGCTACAAAAATGTAGGAGTCAACATCCAATTGGTTAAGTGTCTCACCACAAGCTATAAACGTAGTTTGAAATGGTGGATGGGATGCAACAAACCACTTAGTAAGAGATTCCTGTCCAAAGACAAATTTTAGTTGTATGTGCGAATAGAAACTGAATTCTGAATCAATTAAGTCAAAGTTTTTGGCGAGGATATATTGCCAGAGTGCTTTGCTTTTAAGGCATAACAATATATCATTAATGGAATATTGGTTTAAATTTTTTGAAATAAGTAGCCTATCACTGCAATACTGAGGTGGAATATAAGAATACCTTGGCATCGTTAAAGATGATATATTTGTTGTATCAGAAAGCTGAGCAAAAAGATGTTTTAAAATTTTGGCAGTTGATGAAGAGCACGGTTTATCATGTAATTCTAAGCTACTCCATTTAAACTCGATGGGTGGCCAAGTTATAGACGGTAAGAATATGCGAATTGTTTGGTTAAATTTGTCAAGTAATTCCAAATCTAAAGTGAAAAGAATTATATTTTCACCCATCGCTAATTTGTAGTCCCACAGAGTTTTGTGCATGCCAAGCTTCCATTGAATATTATTGTGTTCTTTAATTGTGACAATGATACCGAGTATGGTTTCAGGGGGTCCAGAATGGAGATATTCATCATTATGCAGCCAATTGTATTTAATTTGGTATTTTCATTCTGTGGCGGTAAATACACATACTGTTGATAGTTCCATGGTTTAATTTGGCCAATTAAATCATTCAATTTGATGTGTGTACATATAACATCGGTGACACTGAAAAACTTAGATATGCAGAATTTTGACTGATGTAAGGTGGAAACTAGAAGTGAGCCGTTGTTACTGATCTTTGTAGCCAGACCAATTGGAACATACGCTATGGATTCCGAACCATTTTCCACTTTGACAGGATATAAACGACTCAGATAAATTGGTATTTTGGAACACCAAATATCCACGTCATTAAAAAGAGAAACAAACACAAAACAATTTGGACAATTAAAAGTTGCTGAATCCAAATTTATGTCACTGACTTTTGGGGGTTCTGAATACCCCAAGCGTGTCGTATTATCTTTGTCTAATGGCACCAGTTCCCATTCCTTTACCAACAAACCGTTGCCAAAACAATGAAATGTTGAAATCAAAGCTATATAACTTTTGATTAACATATTTCGAAATTCAATTTTGATTAAATTTAAAGCCTTTAAGGAAAAACGGCTACTCTAAGAACTTAACAAAACCTATGCTAAAAATAGATGGAGAGTCTCTATAATTTGCTGCAAGTTGAAAAAAGGTTATCCAATATTAGCAGAAATACTAAAACTTATGGAATTTTTTTAGTATTCGTTAAGCAAGACAGCATATATTAGACCCTTTGCAACAGAATAGATTTCTTAAAAGCGTTGTGAATTTGGTATTATCTCAAATTTTCAAGGAATTATACTCAAACAATTACAGTTAGAAGTCTTAAAGAGACAAATTTAATCACTGAGCACTATTCCTGTCTTTATTTTTGAGAAGGACGGATACTTAAGTACAAACTAAGTAAATTGTAATACTTGAGTTAAATACTAAAAATGTAAAGTAGTAACACGGCTGAAAAATTACATGAGTTGGGCATATTACAGCTTCACAGTACTAACCAAGCTAAAAATCCCATGAATATTTTTTTATCTGAAAATACGTTTACGCTTTATAAAATTTAAAAGAGTTAAAAAATTAAACTGCCTCATACGGTTTTAATTGATTAAACAAAAAAATGTATATGTGCCGGCGTATAATAACTGTGTAAATAGTCTACTTCGTTTAATCTAATTTACGCGACAATATCTCTTTGATTAAAGAGCATTTATCTTATTGTTTTAGAAAGTGTACAAAAACTTGTAAAACCAGAACGCTGTGGCAGAAATAAGAATTATTTGGCATAATTAAATTTATAATGTAAAATATGTATGAAAGTGTGGGCCTAGATCTTGAAAATAAATTGAGAAATGTTTAAAATCTCCAGAAAAAACATTGAATATTAAGTTAATGTTTCTTAAATACACATGTTTGCTGTTGATAGCAATCTACAATTGCTGCTTTAATTTCAATGATCACACAAAAAAAGTTTATTCATGCAAGACGAAATTCATTTATTTGCTCTTTTACTAGTGTTACTAATTTTCAGTAAAAACGTGTATTATCGAAATGTGTTCTTAAACTATTCAAACAATTTCATACAATTTTATCACATAATCAATACAATAAATGTGTGTCGTTACATGATAACATCGTTTTATAAATTAAGCTGCAAATATTCATAGCTAACGCTTTACTTTAAAACCTTCTAGAAGATCCAAACTGTTTACAATAAATGTCCAATATATTAGCGACCAATTTTCCAATGAAATTAAATTCGTCTGGAAAATTAAATTTAAAATGTTTATTTTTATTTAAGCGGAGGCTCATTATGCTGCTGTTGTCAATACACTTATTTGTAAACCTTAGTTTTAGCAACATATAGCAACCCGTTTCTTACTAAACTCTTATTGTAATGATATATGATTCTATATTCACATTTTCTGGTTCAACTGGTGAATAAGTATTACTAGACCAGTTGTTTTAAAATTTCATGAATAAATATTTATTAAGCCAATTCCCTTAAATTTTAATGAATTGGTCTTCCAATAATTATTATTACTTCAAGTATACAGCAAATAGCTGCAAAGAAACCAATAATTATCACAAAATAAAATATGAGGAAAAAAGCTCTCGAACTGTTATCGTTATCATTATTTACTTGTTTGTTATAGTACTCTTTGAATTTTGTGTCTGAAATATGAAGTCGTTTTACAGCTGAACGTACTTTCACAAGATGTCCCGAAAATATGGCATTCCACCATTCCACAATACCAGAATTTTTGACACGGCCAATTCGATGAAAAATGAACGTTGGCAACCACCCAGTTATTTCATATCCAATACTCTTAGTAAATAGTATTTCCCTTCCAACAGAAACTTTGGTTACCCCTTTATGTCGTAGAATCACTTCCCATTCGTAAATTTGAGTTTCTTCTTCCAAGAATGCAGTTTTATTGCAAATGTCCAATTCTTTCAATATTTCGAGTTCCGTCTCTCTATTTCTACGCGTTAGCAAGTCAACTTGTTCCCAATTCACATAATTTTCCAAAATTGCTTCTGCGACTGCTCGTTTATTTTGATTAAGGGAAGGTATCCATATGTCAGATTTATTTAAAATGAATTCAAAAAAATTTGTTGTTAGAAACGAGTAGGAGTAGGACATTCGCTTTATTTGGGACGTATAATACACCATAGATCTGTTATTAACTAATATTCGTGCTGAATGCCTTCCATGTTTTTCAACTTTCGATTCTATTTTATTTTTCAACACAACGTGCCTGTAATTGGTTTTAACATCAAATAGACGTGGCAAGGAATGCACAACATATTTTAGTCGAACGAGCTCCTCAAATGCTTCCACTGGTCTAAATATCTTTGGAAGCATCATTTCGTACATGTTATCGTTTTTGTAGGTGCTACCTAAAATAAATGCACAAACAAGCGTGAAACCTGCCAAAATTTTCGTTGCATTGTGAAGCAATTGTTTTTCTGAAAGGGCTGAGGACTGTTCCAGAAATATTTTTCCAACCACGACTAGATTTTGGGAAAATTTTAACGCTGTCAGTTTAAGTCTGCTTTCAAAAAACTCTATGTACACAAAAGCTTGTAATGGAACCATAATAAAAAATACCACAATGACCATAACCCAAACTTCAAATGAAAAACTTGCAAGGAAAATATTAGAGCGAATATTTGATTCCGTTAAAGCGTCCCCACAAGCAATATATTTAATGTGCTTTGGTGGATGAGGAACGACATACCAAATGCTGACTACTTCAAATCCTGCAAAATATTTTAAAGTAGTTTTATAAAAGCTGCGCTGATTAATGTTGAAATTTTTGCCAAATACGTAACGCCACAGTACCTTGCTTTTTAAACACAACAAGAGATCATCGATTGGGTAGTTATATAAGTACTTGGAAATTATCAACTGATCATTACATTGCTGGTTAGGAATTTGAAACTCAGCATAAATGCCTAAAGATGTAATGTTTGCGGTATTTGCAAGCAAGTGGTCAAAATTATTTAGAACTACACTTAGAGATAAAGATCCTTGGATTTTGGGTATTTTTAGCGTGGTCCATTTTGAAGAATATTGTGGCCATGTTAGTGATGGTGGGAGTACACGCACTGTTACATTATCTTTATTTATTGTGTATAAATTTAGAATGAACAAAATCATATTTTCGCCATAACCTAATTCAGATTTCCACATGTAATTGTACGTTTCACTTTTCCATTGATTATGGTTTTGTTCCGCAGTTGTGACAATGATACCAATTATGTTTGGTAGAAATCCTCTCGTTTTTGATTCTTCTTTGTGCAGCCATAATGTATTTAATATATTATGTTCATTAGAAGGCAGTAAGTACAAATACTGTTGGTAGTTCCAAGGTTTAATTTGTCTGACGAACTCATCCAATTGTATGTGAGTGCATATAGTATTTGAAATATCGAAAAATTTGGACACGCAAGAGTTAGATTGGTTAAAAGTTGAAAAAACAAAAGAACTGTTATTTTTAACCCTGAGGGCCGGATGGATTGGAACGTATGCTATGTCACTTGAATTATGTTTTATTTTCACAGGGTATACACGACTTAAACAGACTGGCATTTGGGAAGACCAAACATCCAAATCATTAAAAAGGGAAACAAAATTAAAGCATTTTGGACAACTGAAATATACTGAATCCAAATTAACGGCTGTGACATTAGGGCGTTGTGAATAAGCCAAGAGTGTAGGATTGTTTTTTACTAGTGGTAAAAGTTCCCATTCTTTTGAAACCAAATCGTTCCCAAAGCAAAGAGATATTAAAACCAAAGTACTAAAGATGTTGGACAGCATTTTCTGGTAAAAAAATTGATGTATGAATTATTTGTTTTGGCATTGCTGAATAAAGTTTTCAAAATCTTTAAAAACTTGTATATATAATTCTTTCTTATAAGCGAAGTAATTAAATTAGATGAGACAGTTTTATTGTCGTTTCAAATGCAAAGCCTGGTCTACAATTTTTGATAGAACATTTCTATCATATAATACAATGCAAGATTTCATTAGGACTAGGTTCTAATACAGAAACAAATTTAGGCTTTTTGATGATGACCAGCAGATTATTTCTGAATATATGGTAGTTAAAGGATGATAGTATTTTCAGTTATAATTTATTTTGCATAGAATGTTATATGTATGCTTGCTTGAAAACGATATGTTGAAAACTGGATTAATTTCAATTTTTAAAAATGTGTAAATTAGACTTCAGTTATAGTTATATCATGTGTGTAAATAATTTGCTTCGTTGATTCCAATTTACTTTTGACACATCCAATGGTCTTGGATTGTTTAACAAATAGTTGATCAATATGGGTAGGTAGAAAAATTAAAATGGTTTAAATTACTTTAAGATTGCTTGTTATTATATCTCTGAATTATACTACTATTTGCTTAACTATCAAGTAATCCATTTGTTCTTTCATATTTCACTGCATTTGAGTATTTCATTGCTTTAAATTGTAGAGTGCGTCAAAATTTAATTTCGTTTTGTCAAAAGATAAATATTGAGCTCAAATGAAACGCAAAATAAAACAATTCAAACCAATTATGGACATTTTTGCTCATTTCTATTCAAACGCAACAAGCAATTCATTTATGTACTAATTTGTTTATGGCTTGATGATAGTAATTTGAGTTTATATTTACGTCGCTGAAATAATTAATGTTTCCGGGTTGGTGGTATTGTATAAAGATTTGCATGTGGTTTACCAGACGTCAATAGGTTTTCATTTCCCTGTTTCATATGGATCCCATTGTAAATTTATGATCCCATTGTACCACTTGACTGCAAATAAAAGGCTCGAAAGGTCACATGCATGTTCAATTTCTTTTTTAAATTGGTTTTTGAATCAAGATCAAAGTTTTTCAAAATTAAAATTTTGACTTGGCATTTAATTGTCTGTAGTATTAATCAATTTTTTAAATGTCTTAATTCAGATTTAAAACAAGTCAATAATAAATATGATGGTTTTACAGCGCATACATCATTAAACTTTTGTCATTTGAAACACATCGCTCTCTCTGAAACTATTAACGAACACGAAAAAAATCTCACTGAAACTTTTGCAAAACAGTAATATATTTTGAACCAATATTTTAGAAACTTTTAAGATTGGACTTCTGAAAAAACAAATAAACTCAAGTAAACAGCAAATAAAAGCTATCAAATCAACTTCCATTACAAAATGAAATATAATAAAAAACGCTCGCGAATTTTGTTTGTGTTCCTTCTTTACTCTTGTATTATAGTATTCAATGAAATTCTTATCTGACATATTTATTCGCTTTGTATTCATTCGTATCTTTGAAACATGTCCAGAAATTATTTTATTCCACCATTCTATAATCCCTGATGATTTGACACCTTCAAGCCTTCGAAAAATGAACTCCGGCAACCATCCATATATTTCATATCCAATGCTTTTGCTAAACAATGGGTCTTTTCCAAGAGAAATTTTCTTTGCCCCTTTATGCCTCAAAATCATTTCCCATTCCTTTATTTTGGTTTGTTCTTCTATGAATGCAATGTTATTACATTTTTCTAGTTCCTTTAAAACTGCTACTTCTGTAATTCTATTTCTAAATGTAAGAAAGTTGATTTTGTCGACATAGATAATTTTCTCAGCTAATAATGCTGTTGCAACCGCTCGTTGTGTCAGATATAAAGGTTTTGTCCAGATATCAGAGTTATTCAAAACTGTTTCAAACAATATGGAATTTAAAAAAGAATATGTATACATCATTCGCTCAATTTGTGACACGTACTGCGCAATGATTTTCTTATTCACTTTTATATGTGCAAAATGTTTTCCATACTTTACAACATGTGTTTCCAACGTTATGTTTTCAACACTTTTACTAATATGGTTTTCAATACCATAAAGCATAGGTAGAGAATATACCGTGTAATTGAAAAGAAGTAGATGCTTGAATAATTCCACCGGCCGAAACACTTTTGGCAGCATCATCTCATACATGTTGTCGTTTTTGTAGGTGCTACTTAAAATAAAGACACATACAAGGCTGAAACCAATCAAAACTTTGATTGAATTGTTAATCAAAATTTTTTGGTGAGAGTGCTGAAGACTGCTCAAGAAATATTTTTCCAACAGTAACAAAACTCGTAGTTAGTTTCATTATACACCCATAAAAACTAGAATCAAGTAATCCTGAGTAAAGGGACAGTACTAAGGGAACTCCAGTACAAAATATTATAAAAACTAAAATCCAAGTTTCAAATCTAAAACTTGCGAAGAAAATATTGGAATGAATGTTTGATTGAATAAACATGTCCCCACATGCAATATAGTTTATTGATCTTGAGTGATGAGGAGTTACAAACCACATGCTAACCACTTCGTATCCAGCAAACTCAGCCAAAACAATTATACGATAGCTCAACTTATCAATGATAAAATTTTGGCCAAAGATGTAACTCCAGAGAACTTTGCTTTTTAAACACATCAACAAATGGTCGATTGGGTAATCACTTAAAGAATTAGAAACAAGCAGCTGATCACTACAAGTCTGCTGAGGTTTTCGAAAATTTTCATAAATGCTTAGAGATGATATATTTTTTGTTTCAGCAAGCAGTTCATCAATATATCTTAAAACTTCATCCGTAGATAGAATCTTAAGTATTTTAAACATTAATATCCTGATCCATTTGGAAGAACCCCGTGTCCATGTTAATGATGATAGGAAAACGAGCGCTGTGTTATTCTCTTTGTTAAGTGTTTCTAACTATAAAATGAACAGAACCATATTTTCGCCCATTCCTACTTCAAATTCATCCATGTAAAAATAATTTTCGAGATTATAATGCGTTGTACTTTTGTCCAACGTCGAGATGATCATACCAACTACGGTTGGAATGAGTCCACTTGTCTCAGTTGTTTCCTTGTGTAACCATAATGTGTTAAGTTTGACAGAAGGAAGTAAGTAAATATACTGTTCAAAATTTCATGGTTTAATTTGGCTAATAAACTCATCGAGTTTTATGTGAGTGCATATTACATCGGAAATATGAAGAAGATTAGATAGGCAGATATTTGATTGGTTTAAAATTGAAGTAATCTGATAACCATGCCATGTAACCCTTTTAGCCAGATCGATTGGAACATATACTATGGGACTTGCTCCAAATTTTATTCTTACAGGGTATATACGACTTAGAAAAACCGGAGTATTCGTGTGCCAAATATCTATGTCATTAAATACTGAAACAAACAAAAAGCAATTTTGGCAAGTGAAAGCTGCTGAATCTAAATTAATGTTACGAATTTGTGGTCTTTCGGAATTCACATAATAATTTAGTTCAGTTTTGCCTAATGGTAGAAGTTCCCATTCTTTTGCTAGCAATTGCTTGGAAAAATAAAAGACAATTGAAACCAAAATAATGCTTAACCTCAGACACATTTTTCCACTTTATGAATTAGGTTATCACAATAAATTTGTGAGGGGTTAATGTCCACACGTTTATCTTTTGGTGTACTCAGACTTTCCTAGATTAGTTTATCGTTACCTTTGTTTCGTTTTGTAGTGCTTAGTTATCGGGCTGACAGTAATTAGAAAAAACAAATAATGACAAATTTATTTTACTCCATATCATGCAACGGAACGTGTGGCAATTTACAATAAGTTGAACTAAGTTACCAGAAATTGACTTCGTTAAATTGTTTCAGAAGTAAACGCTTGATGTAACTTATACTATCAAATGCTTTTGATTAAAGTTTTTGTAGCAAATATATCAGTATGTTTTCCTTTTGGGCTTCAAATTATTTCGAGGCTTTTTGTTAACCGAAGTTGACACAAATGAAATTATTTTCCAACAAAAAATGAAGTAGTTCTTTAATGCCAATTTTCAACAAAACAGCACTCTTCAAAATTCAATTTTTCAGACATTGAATTACTCATTTTAAAACAAATTATAATAAAATATTTTGGTGCTTAACAAGTATACTAAATTTGTGATGTAAATTTACGTAAATATACATATGTAAATATGGAAAAAATTGTAAGAGATTATTTTATAGCCACCAGTTTTAATCATGCTCATATTTATTATGGTAAATCAATTTACTGGAACAAAGTAATTGTTCAACAAATATTTGTCAAATTTTAATCGAAACGGATAATGTTGGGATTAAACGCATAACTGGCCAAATGATATTTATTAGAGTTTTTAGAATGATAAATAGACTACGCATTAAAACCGTAAAGTTTGAACTGACTAATTCCGGGTTTCGGCTTGCTTTCACAAAACTATACTTATTATCTTTATAACTTTTAAAATATATTTTCGAATGTATTTACATAGATTGGTATCGTGATATGCGTAATTTATAAGCTTCCCAAACATCATTCAAATACAAAAAAAAAGCTTTACAGGTGTTCCAAAGAATTTTTGAAAGCATAAGCTTTGAAGAGTATATTCAACATTTATACAGATTCCTCGTTAGGCAAATAGAAATAGTGCATAGTCATACTTTTGTAATTTAGAAGTTATTCATTATTTTATTTAGCATCTGAATCTCAACGCAAAACACATGCTTAATCGTTAAAAGGTCTAAATATTCATAAATCAAGCATAGCTAGTGATAGCTGGATGGTTATATACATAGTAATTAATTAACACTTTTAAGTTTTCTTACTTATTTTCACTTTCTCGAATTACAAATACATTTTGATGTTTTATTATAGTAAACTATTGAAAACTAATACATGTATATTAAAATGTTATGTGCTTGTGTATTTACTTCCTGAACACACGTTAAAGTATTTTTTGCTGAATACATACGTAGTTTAAATACTAAATGAATACGTTTTCCAATTTTAAAAACATTATTGCTCAGCTAACCAAATATGTTTGTATGTTTCCACTTAATTGCCTCATCACACTAGTACTAGTAAAAATATTTTTGTATTCAAATACCAAGGAACATTATGAATTGGAACAAAAATATATCTGCAATTTTTTGTTTTCGAAATATTCCTGTATCGTTTGCGAAAGATCTTGTGCATTACTAGTTAATAATAAAAACTTTATTCTGTTATTTGTATTATTTAATATTTTGCGCTTTCAAATATGAGCTTGACAAAACCACCATTTATGACTCCAAAAATTTGCCCACTTATAATTTTCAAAAGGTTGATAATGTTTCGCAAGAATCGATTTGAATTTCGAACGATTGTTCTCCTGAAATAATAGACAACTTCAAGTACAAACCAAATAAAAGCTAAAAACCCAATTACTAGAACAAAATAAAATATTAGAAAAAAAGCTCTTGAATTGTTTTCAGGTTTTACTTTTGCATTGTAGTAATCATTGTATTTTTTATCCGAAGCATTAAGTCCTTTTACAATTGTTCGTAATCTTGAAAGATGCCCAAATAATATGTTATTCCACCAATCCATAATGCCAGAAGATTTGATGCCACCAATCCGTCGAAAAATGAAGGATGGCAACCATCCATATATTTTGCACCCAATATTACATCTCAACAATATATCCTTTCCAACGTGTATTTTCTTGAGTCCTTTATGTCTCAAAATCATTTCCCATTCATTTATTTGCGTTTCATCCTCAAGGAAAGCAGTGTTCTTACAATACTCCAGTTCCTTCAAAACAGCTAAGTTTGTATTTGTATTTCCATAAGTTAGCGAGTTCACATCGGTCCAATATACTGGTGGTTTTAGAGAAACAATTGCTGCAGCAATATTTTGTTTATTATCATTAAGATATCTAGTCCAAATTTCAGAGTTATTTAAAAAGAGGCCAAATAATTTAACCCTTGATTTCAAATATAAATATATTGTTTCCTTAAATTTTGTACTGTATTCTATCAGAAACATATCGCCAACTAATATTTGTGCCGAATGCTGTCCCAGTGTTTTAACTCTTGGAGTTTCATTATTGCGGAACGCCATTTCCTCACTAAAGGTTTTAAAATAATATGGTACAGGCAAGGAATAAACAGTAAATTTGGAAAGAAGCAAATCATGAAATTTGTCTATTGGTTGAAATACTTTTGGCAGCATCATTTCATACATGTTATCGTTTTTGTACGTGTTACCTAAAATAAACACGCATACAAGCAAAAAACCTGCGAAACGTTTTCCTGAATTGTTAAATGATTGCTCCAATGATGGTTCCAAAGATTGTTCAAGAAATAGTTTCCCAACAACAGTTACATTTTGAGAAAATGATAATATTGTCCCATTCAAAGTATACTCATACAACGAAACTGAATTTATGCAAGCTTGTAAAGGAATGATGATAAAAAATGTAACTATTATTGCTATCCAAACTTTGTATGGAAAACTGGCAAAGAAAATATTCGAATTCACATTAGAATCCATTGATGTAAGCCCACAAGCGATAAACTTTGTTTGCATTGGTGGATGAGAAGTAACGAAACATGCACCACTAAACTGAAATTCAACATAAAAGGTTAACTCAATGTTCGTCAAATGATTAAAGTTCCAACCTAGTTCAAAGTTTTTGCCAACGATATACTGCCAGATTACTTTGCTTTTCAGGCACAAAAGTAGATCATTGATTGAATAGCGATTCGAAGTATAAGAAATAGGTAGTTTATCATTACAGTGTTGGATGGGTATTTTAAAAAGCTTATAAATACTTAAGGTTGACACATTTACATTATTTATGAGCTCGTCGTTGACACGTTTAAGAATTTTACTGGGAGCTAAATACCTTAGACCTTCGGTAATTATTATAGTAGTCCATTTATAATCAATATGTGGGAAAGTTATAGATGGTGGTAGAACCTGAAGTGTTAGATTATCTCTGTGAAGCGTTTTGATGTCTAAAATGAACAGAATTATGTTCTCGCCTTTTCCTAATTTAGAGTCTTCCATGTATTGATACATTGGAAGCTTCCATTCGGTATTTCTTGATTGCAAATCAGATATCACCGTACCGATTACTGTTGGAAGTAATCCCAGAGACTCTGAGTTTTCCTGGTGTAGCCATAATGTGTTTAATTTGACGTTGGTATCAGATGGCAGTACATATAAATACTGTTGAAAGTTCCACGGCTTTATTCGTGTAACAAAAGCATCCAACTTTATATGAGTGCATATGACATCCAAAATTTGGAAAAATTCGGATGTGCAAAAATTAGATTGGTTTACAGTTGAAACAATCAGTGAACCATTCTTCTTAACTTTTGTAGCTAAACCAAAAGGAACATATGATATGGAATGTTTGCTTGATTTCACTTCTACTGGATAAAGTCGACTCAAATAAACTGGCATACTGGAAAACCAAATATTCACATCGTTAAAGAGAGAAACAAAATTGAAGGAATGTTGACAATTGAAACTTGCTGTATCTAAATTTATTTCATTGACTTTCGTTCGTCTTGAATATGCCAAGAGCGTTAAATTGTCTTTGTTTAGTGGAACTAGTTCCCATTCTTTTGGCGAGGAATTTGTGGCTGAACAAAAATACATAGAAATCAATATATAGTAAATTTTGAAAAACATTTTAATGTTCCAGAATTTGTGAATATAAACTTAAGACTTGAAATAAAACCAAAAATTTGTCACAATCAAAATGTAAAATTTGAAAAGATGTTTTCAATTAGTAAGCTTTTGTTACGATCCTTTGAGAACATGTTATCATTATTTAAAATATGTTACAGTTGTTAAGAATTCGAACGTATTTATTTTGTATTTTGTTAAGTTAAAATTTAATTTATTAGTGATTATTACTTAAACTAGTTTATTCCTTCAGAAATTTAAAAATTTCCTCACAAAGCAGTTGCTTTAGTGTTTGTAAAATACATTACTTATTATCTAGAATTCAAAGAATTAGTACCTAAAAAATTGAATGCATAAGAATTAAAAGGACGTAAGCTTGACTTTAGATTACAAACTATGATTGATGGCTATGTTTTGTAATGGCGAGGCGATTTATGATCGTGGTACGAATTGAACACTCCACTTAAACAACTGCTGCTGTGCCACTGAGCTACATAAGAATGAGTGCTTCTTCTTAGAAAGCCTTTTGTAAAATATTGGAAAATTCAAAGTAGTTACAAACCAGAAGAGTAGTGTGATATGGGCATGTTCAGCTTCAATAATTTCAGCACTCAAAATTTCATTATTGCAACATTATTTTGGGAGATACACAAGTTTACTACAGTCGTATTTATTCCACCATGGTAAAGTGTCTTATATTATCAAGTAGTAATTGCCATAAAATATTTTATTTCGTCTAATTTAATTTCACAGGCAAATCGCAATTGTTTTTTAGTGTTTTCTTTTTCGAAATTTGATCCTTACTTGTGAAACAAGTGAGGTGTAACGAAATGTACTTTTGCTTTAGTTCGATTTTTAATGGTTTAAATTCGCCACGGCAGCATTTATACACCATTTACTGAACACAAAATACAGTAAGTCAACTCCATAAATTCTAGTTTGTCTCTACCTTATCAAAAAACTTGAGTAAAAACGGCAGAAAACTACACAAAAAGTCTTTGATAATAATACAAGTACTCTTGAACTTTATTTTATGGATTAATGAACGTGTTGTTTGCTAAAATGTTAAATGTAAATGTTAATGTTGTTAAAGGAAACCAACATGGGAATAAGGGGGAAATTCCCTTACCATGTAATTTATTTAAGACACATAGCTCAGTTATCACAATTTATTTTTCAATTGTTTTAATTTTTCTTAGTACTATTTAGTACACACATGCTTTTGTTATGTTTTAAATTAGAGAATTGCATAACTGTAGCTTACAATGTAGTGAAATTCATAAATGACTACATTTGTGAAGGTAAGAATGAATTTTGTGTGGTTTATCGTTTGAATGGGAAGACACTCAGAAAATGTATTGTTAAAATTATGGGTAACGTTTCATGTACCCATTAACTATGCAATGAAATGGTTCTTTTGCATTTTTTGTGTACCATGTAAACATAAATGAAGTTATGCTTATAACACTTATAAAGGTGAATTGTCATTGAATATATTTTAAAAGCATACAATTTTAAGTCTGATCTATTATTAAATGTAACCATAAAACGTTTTCCTTCGGACAAATATATCAAAAAAAAATAGTTATTTCTGAAAGGTCAATAAACATTCTTGTTAACATGATTTAACACAAATAAATGCTACATGTTTGCAAACAATAAAATTAACATGTCGGAGAAGCGCTTCTATGCTTTTGTAATGCGCTCGAAAATTTGGAAAATATTAGTGTCTTATATTAGTAACAATATTAGTTAATAATAGTTCCTCCTATTCTAGTAATCATTAAAACAATTAATCCAGAATTTATACAGCATCTGATGTTAACAGACAAAACGTATAACCAATCACTACAAACTTAAATACTCAGCAATGTCTTCTTAAAACATGGTTTAGGAAATACAAGCTCTAATAATAAGGTGATAGTTCGTTAACAATTAATTCATATAGTTATTACAATATAGTTCCAGTTTTATTGGTCGAGGTGCGGATAAATGTAGTTTCAACCTTATTCTTTTTATAATATCTTCCTTTTCTGCAATAACGATTAACGACCAGTATAATTTGCCCGCAAATACCTTTGAAAAATTCTATACAATTTTGAGAAATTCGTCTTGAATAGTAAATAAGTAATTGGTCTCCTAAAGTAATACATAGTTTCAAGCTCAAAGCAAACAATAGCTAAGAAACCAACTAAAAGTAGAAAATAAAATATGAGAAAAAATGCTCTTGTTTCATCTTCATAAGCGTTGCTTACTCGTTTATTATAGTATGTACTGATTTCTCTATCCCATATATTTAGTCGTTTTAAATTTGTACGTACTTTTGCTAGGTGCCTAAACAATAAGTTGTCGCACCATTCTAAAATACCAGAAGATTTAACGCCGCCAATCCGCCAAAAAATGAATTCTGGCAACCATCCCGTCATTTTATACCCAATACTCTTTCTAAATAATATATCCTTTCCAACAGATATTTTTAGGACTCTTTTATGACGTAAAATCATTTCCAATTCATTCACTTCACTTTCGTCATCAACGAAGGCAGTGTTGTTGCAATATTCAAGCTCCTTTAATGTAGCTATTTGTGTCTTTGTATTTCTATACGTTAGTGAATTAACATTACTCCAGTACCAATAAAAATGTTTCTCTAGAGAACACACTGCTTCAGAAATAGCTTGTAGTTTTAGATTAATAGGTGTTGTCCATATTTCAGAGTTATTTAAGACAAATTCAAAAAGTTTTGAGCCTTTAAAAAAGTAATGCATCTTCACT
The DNA here is from genome assembly GCA_034693345.1 of Entomobrya multifasciata. Classification (NCBI taxonomy): domain Eukaryota; kingdom Metazoa; phylum Arthropoda; class Collembola; order Entomobryomorpha; family Entomobryidae; genus Entomobrya; species Entomobrya multifasciata. The sequence continues at coordinate 23,087 of JAQFXM010001436.1, forward strand.
CTCATTAGTTCAGATCTGTATTTAAATATGGATGTATTATTTACTACTATTTGGGCAAAATGGTTCCCACTTTTCTCAACTTTTGTTTCTAATTCCTTATAACAAGCAATTTTGACATTCAAACCGAAATTTTCAAGTTCAGGTAAGGAATGTATAGTATAATTAGAACGGATTAAGCTCTCAAACGTTTCTACGGATATAAATACTTTTGGCAGCGTCATTTCATACATGTTATCGTTCTTATAGGTGTTTCCTAAAATAAAGGCACCTACAACAAGAGTAACAACTGCCAAAATATTCATTGAATTATTAATCAATTGTTTTGATACAAGGTCAGAAGACTGCTCTAGAAATAGTTTTACTACATCTAATAAGTTTTGAGAGAGTGTCAATACCACTCGTTTAAGATCAGAATTACCTATTTCGTTGGAATACACGAAGCTTTGTAAAGGAATTATGATAAAAAATGTAACAATTGCTGCAATCCACGTTACGTATGAAAAGCTGGCAAGAAAAATGAAGGAGTGAACACCTAATTCCATATGCATGTCCCCACAAGCAATAAATCTGATTTGACTAGGAGGTTGGGATGCAACGAACCACTGGCTATCTACATCGTATCCCTCGAAAGATGATAACTTAACGTGTGCCATAAAGTTGAATTTCGAATCACTAGTATCAAAATTTTTGCCAAGGATGTATTGCCAAAGTACTTTACTTTTTAAACATTTCAGTAACTCATTAGTTGTGAAGCGATTTAAAAATACTGAAATAAGCCGGCTATCACTGCAGAACTCGCTTGAAATATTGGAATAATAATAAGCTAATATGGTTGATAAATTTCTTTCATCAGCGAGCTGGGTATCAAAATATGTCAAAAGTTTAGTTGAGCTTAAATAGCGCAAATCTTCGTTTAGTGCTTTGCTAGTCCATTTGAAGTCAATGCTTGGCAAGGTTATCGATGGTGGGAGTACTCGCACTGTTTGATTGCAATTTTGAAGTGTTTCTAAATTTACAACGAAGAGAACTATGTCTTCACCTACTCCTGAATTAAAATCCCACATAAAGTCGCATAAATCTGGCTTCCATCGAACATTATTTTGTTTGAATGTTGTAATGACCAAACCGATTACAGTTGGAAGGAATCCCAAATGTTGTGAATGTTCATTGTGTAGCCACACTGTATTCAACTTGACGTGTTCATCAGATGGCAGTACATAAATATATTGTTGGAAGCTCCACAGTTTGATTTGTACAATAAACTCATCCAATTTTATGTGAGTGCAAATAACTTCTAAAATGTGGAAAAATTTGGACAAACAGAAATTCGATTGTTTAAAGGTCGAAACAACGAGAGAAGCGTTGCTTATAACTAGTTCAGCCAAATCAATTGGAACAAAAGCTACTGGGCTAATTTCACGTTTTATTTCTACAGGATACACACGACTTAGATAAATTGGTATCTTCGAAAACCAAATATCCACGTCATTAGAAAGTGAAACAAAATTGAAGCAATTTGGACAATTTAAAGTTGCTGAATCCAAATTTACTTGATTGATTTTTGGGGATCCTGAATAAGCCATTCGTGTTTTATTGTTCACATGTAATGGTTCTAGTTCCCATTCTTTTGAGACCAAATCATTGCCAAAACAAAGCAATATTGAAGACAAATTAATGTAAATTCTGAAAAACATTTTACTGGTGTAAAATAGAATATGCTTAAAGATTTCAAATAAAACACTATGGTTTTACGATATTAAATATACGTGATATAAATTCTAGCTATAGAATGAAGTAATCGAGCTTAAGCTATCATCAAAATTGTATTTTAACGGAATAAATGCTACTTATTTTTGATGACACACAAAAAAATCATTTTACCACTGAGGTAGAAAGAACTGTGAAAAGACTAACATAAATTTGAAGCGTTAACAGGAATATGTCATGGAGAGAACTTAATCGATGCTTGCCAGAATAAGTTTGAAAGGAATTCCTAGTTTGTAAGTCTTCTTGAAATCGCAGAATATTCTTATTCAGCAAAACGTGGAGTACTGCTTAGTTTCCATAGAAAAGTAGTTGATCTTTGTTATAATACGAGCAAAACTAGATTTAAAACTAATCGCTTCTCACGGAGTTTTTTTTCAGTTTATACCTGAATACATGAGTCTCTAAAACAGATTAATATATTAGGCTATAAATATCAATGTATGGAATAGTTATTCGAAAAAAAAATCATACACACATGTGGTGTAAAAACCAAAAACCTGCAGTGGGATCGATTCTCTAATAAAAGATACCAAGCATTGGTTTTGCGTGAAAAAGCATTTTGACAAATGATATTTGCCAAGATATGTGGGTATGGCTTCACAGTACTTCACAAGGTCCTTCATACTAACATATATTTTTTAATAAAAAAATTCAAAAATATCCAAAACCAATCAGTCAAATTGATCAACCGAATCAAATGGAGGATAATCCTAATTACGAATCCCATTAAACTTTATTGCACTTACAAGTGTAGCAAGCTATGAAAACAAATACGTATTTTACTTAAACTAACTTTAACTTTAATGTGTAGGACATAGATAAGTGCCAAACAAGCATTACAATTTGGCACAAGGACGACCTTATAAAAACAAGAAAATATGCGGTTTATAAAGGCTGAAAAGCCTAGACACACTTATCATGAACAAATAAATTTGAATCTAAAATGATAATATTTAAATGAATTGGGCTATGTAATTTGCATTAATGACTTTTAGATTAAGAAGAACTGCTCTTTTATTACATATTTTGAGCATTTTATTGACAAATTAAGTTTCAAGTTTGTTCACTAGAAGGGCCGTTGCTACAAGGGAAATATATTACAGGGTTTAGTTTGGTTATTTTTGGCGCACAGGTAAGTATTGAAATTAATTTTCAAGAGTAAGAACACGTTCTAGATAATAGTGCTACCATGTTAAAGTTTGCACATATTTTCATTTTTTATTTGAAAACTATAATTCCACGTTTTAGTGAATGTTTCAGTATTTCATAAAACATCCCATGACAATTATAAATCTAGACAGCTTACATGGAGCATCCTGTATTTATGCATTTAAAGATAGTAAGCACAAAAAATGCGGACTGGTCCCGGAAGGTTACAGGTCCGCTTTCAATTGTTTTGGCGGTATAAAAAGCATGAAAATTACAATGTTTATTTCCTTCCCTACATAAACAATGGTATGCAAAAATAAAAAGTAAACAAATAAATGGAAATCAAATATTGATTTCAGTAATTATTATTATTATTAATATAGATTATTGTAAAGAACTCTATTTTATTAAAAACAATCAAGTTACAAGAATTTAGTATGAGGATAAATACTTAGCAATGAATCCAGATAATTTGTGCTTTTAACTAAAAAATACTTTTTATTTTTTAAAAAACTTTCCCTATGAGTCATTCCGTTTAGTAGTAAAACTAAATCGCTTGAACAAAAACCTAATTTTGAAAATGTATTTTTGAATGCAGACTAATGAACAAATAATTTGCGAATTAAATTAATGACTTTCAAAATATATTTATTACTTTATTAATTTAACGACAACCGCATTTAATAAATTCAAAAGATGTACTAACAAGGTATAGTCTTTTGGTGCCGCTCCGAGTCCAGCATGCCACTATGTAGAAAATATTCGTAATTAAGAGCAAATTAAGTATCCGTATTCATTTTTCTGTAAAACGAACATTTGACATACTTGTGTCTATTCTGCATCTAGCCCTATGCCATTACAATGGTACACTGCATGGGAGCTACTTTATCATACATGATACGTTATTATAGATGCTACCTAATAAGTGATCGGTCAGAGTTAAATATATCATTTTACTGAAAACATTGTATCATTCGGCTCTAAAAAGTTCAAATTTCGTTTCTATTTGGGCCCCAGATAAGTCTGATGACCATTTGACTGGAATGGCTACCACCCAGAAGTGTATATCAAACAGCTTGTGTGTTTGGTTGGCGAAATATTTAATTAACACTTATTTTCAATAACATTTTGTCAAAAAATGCCTCCTCGAGAGTCAAAGTATGCGTATTTAACTAGGAATTTTGTCCAGTAGCCTGCAAGCAATTATATATTGGCTAAACTAAACTATTGTAGGGCTAAATGCAGCTAATTGGTGACTATGTAAAATGTTCGTTTTACAGAAAAATGAATACGGATATTTAATTTGCACTTAATTACGAATATTTTCCACATAGTGGCATGCTGGACTCGGAGCGGCACCAAAAGACTATACCTTGTGAGTGGAGAAAAAGTAGAAAATAAAAATTCCACTTCTAACCTACAGAAAACGTCCTGTGCTTTTAGTAAGTAGGGAAATAATTTATCTTTTGTTCAAGGAAAACAGTTAGTCAAATCGTGTTGGGTTATGTTCAGTTACACACTTTAAAGTACCGATTGAGTTGGGTGGAACTAAAAAGAAATTTAATAATCATAAAAGTTTCACGCTACCAAATCCATTTTAATTCACACGTTCAATAAATTGCAAAAGGTTAGAGGATGTGTTGCTTATTGGAAGAAAAATGTAGTTTCTTTGAAGTTGATAATAGTTGTTATACTGAATCAATTTAGCTACGTATGCATGTGTGTTATACTTTTTTGTATCGTCAATGTGTATGGAAAACTACTTGATACTGATATCTTAAGCATTCGAATTTACAAATCTACATGACGGAAGACATGAATATTATTGAAATATAGTAAATTTGGTCATTACTTTCTCAATTTGAACTATAGTTCAAGTAAACTAGAGTCGTACAGTTTTTCGTTAAGTTATTTTTTCATCAGGTAAATTAAAACTAAAAATAGGCTTATCGCTAAAATCTACGAGTTTATTGTACAAATGCAATGGAATCAGTGGCCACAGCGAAACGCAGAAAGTTTTGGCTTCGTTAAACACTTAAGAGGTAGTCGAATATGTCCATAAGACTTATCAATTGATTCGTATTCGTATTGCCCCGAAGCTGCCTGTAGTGATAAGAAAAGACCTTCGGTACAACGTGGTTTCTTATTTGTAATTACCCAAAGTCTAATTCCAGAAAAATATGCTGATAAATATTGACAAATAGTTCTATTAATTTTGAAAAAATCCTTCGAGCTCTTATTAAACAATAGTTTCGTTGGATTATTATCTGAGTATTGGGAGTCAGGCCTCAAAACTACAAAAATAAAGTAATTTCAACTACATTACGTTTCACTTTGTGCTTGCTTACTTTTTAAATGAAGCCAGAAAATATGATAAATCGTTCACAAACGTACAGACAAAAACGGATTTTCTTGGTATCATGCCAGTAAGTAATTTTTATAAACCAGAATTATAAACGTTCCCGTAAATTTGTTAGGGGTTTTAAGCTCTTGCAATAATAGAAGTGTTTGAATAAAATTCAGTGCTAATAATTATCTCATTATTCTAATGTACATGCTGGTTTGCATTTAAATATTTGATTAAACTTCGATTGACGTACTAAGAGCACATTGCAGGTAATACTAGTAAAATTATAAATTAGTAGTTTCCTGGGATTACACAGAAGCCCCTTTCTAAGGATCAGTATAACAACTAACTATTAATTGTAATTCAGTTTATAGCGACTTTTACAATCAAATTGAAATGTTAAAGGCTTTGTAGTCATAGCTAATAAAACACATCAGTACAAACTTAACGTTTCGTTAAAATGTTTAAAGACGGTGATTGTGATTTATTCAAAAAGTGCCGAATTTTAATTAAAAAATGTGGCTTCTAAATGACAGCTAAAGGTTTAAAATTATTTTATAGTCAGTGAAGGGTAACGGTTTAAGCAGTTTCTAAAATTTGTGTCGTAATATTAATGCGAAAGGTTTTACTGTCAAGAACCCTATTTGTGAAATAGATGCAATGAAAAATTTAATTTGGTTGATCATTACTTTGTCTAAAATTGGCAGCAAAAACTGCAACAAATCTTTCTTTGTTTTTTATATGTTGAAATAAATGTTTCCTCTTTTTAATCAGGAAACACATCCAAAAATTAAACAAAATTAAACATCGGAAACATGTAATAAGTAGGAATGGTCAATTTTTATTTGCTAAATATGATGTATACTTTAAATACAGGTGTGTGAAAAATTGATGTAATATATAACAAATATATTGAAATAAATCTATTAACACTTCTACATTCTTTTATGAGCAACCCAACACCATAATGTTTTACTGTATCACAATTTTAAGTACTCTTGGTTCTTATCGTTCATAATTTTTAGTACATTTTTCTTTAAAAAGTGTGCAATTGAGACCTTTATTTTGAATCAAACAATTTTTTGTTGATTTTAAACACAATGACGTTTGATCATGAATGCTATCAAAAAGTATAAGCATCAGCATTGGCAATTTACCATGACTAAATTCCGTGAGTACATTATCCATAAAATTTTCATTGATCCAGAAATTCTTCATTCGACTATTGCTTCCGTCAAAATAGCATAGTCATCCACACTGCTGGTGCCTGCATTGACTCTGCTGACGCCGTTGGGATTTCAACCAATATTTTTCATGGAAGAAATATCATCAGGCTCTATAATTGGAATTATCATATGAGCCTTTCCTTTTTGCGTGCACCAATGCTACAATAAGAATAGTGATTCTCCAAATTTTTTATGCATACGAGCTTCACATACAATTATCGTTTGCACGGATTTTACTTGTTTAAGGAAAAAGTCGTCACCCATTACCACATGCACTGTTAATGTCCTTGTAATCATCCATTTTAGGATTTTATAAAGAAAGATTATATTGACCAAGTTCAAGTTGTCGGTGTATCTTTATGTTTCAGAAAAATAATAAATGCCTTTTTAGAAAATCTTTTATTTTTTGGATTAATCGTCTGCCGTACATCGTCTGCATTAATAATGGACATTAATAAAGTGGTGATAATTTTGATGTTAGGGAGATGCATTGCAAAACTTTCTGAAAAATGGCATAGAGGCATTTAAAAAAATTCAAGTGGACATTACTTTGATACAGTCAGTTTCAGCATGGTTTTTCTTCAGTTTTAGTTTTGAAATTCTCTGGAGTAAAATTTTTGTTACAAATATGTATCAGTTTCCAGCATCTTCAACAATGAAAAATTATTTAGTTTATCGTAGTTTCATACGCTAGCTCAATTCAACCATAGTTTTGTTTTTGGACTTTATGACTTATGCATAGAGCTTACCCAAATATATGCCAAAAGAAGCTAACAATTCAACAAATAAATTTGCATGCACAAAAAATAACTTTACCAAGTTTCGTATAACATTTCAGATAAGGCGATGACCAATTTATCAATGCAAATACATATTTATCATTTTACAAGTCTTATTCGTCGGAATGCCTAGCAAAGTGAATTGTGAAATAGCATTGGTCTACCAGTTCCCCTAAGTTCGACATGAGGTTATTGGTAGAGTGCTTATAATTTCTGAGTAAATGCGATACATGTATAGTATTAATTCCTCTCAATCTTGGATGCTTAATATAATGATATGTTTCCTTAAAGGGAAATGCAACATTTTACTTGACATATATTGAAAGTGTCATATATTTAAGGCAAACTCCGTAGACCCGAATCATCCCACAATTGAGAATACCAATTATTTTTATTTCATGACAAAAAGTGCAACCATTCCAGTGCTACACTTATATTTGTGTTTATTAAAGGGTACTAATACCATAATTGAAGCTCTGAAGCAAGTAACTTTAAGGAGATCTTCAAGCACTTTTACCCCGGCCGCCAGGGTTGTTATTCAACAAAACAAAATCAAATCAATTTTTATGATGGAACGGTCTTTATACTACACTGCAAGGGATCCAGAATATCGATCTATTTTCGAAGGAATATCATTTAGAATATATAACTTAAATCAGCCAGTTAGCCTGATGGCCTGTGATTTATCAAATTACAGTTAATTGTAAAACACATATTAAAGTTACAATCATGGTAAAAGTTTATAAAATCAATCATAGAGTTTCAGAATTTACTGGATAACACCGCAGAAAACATAAAGCGTTCAGCTTAACAAAAGGTTACATTATACAAAACTTACTGAGCAAATGAAAGGGTGTCACAGTAAAATTTAAAACCAGTGAGGCTTGATAACTGATATATGTGCATAAATTAACATTGACAAAGTTTTAAAAACGTTTACCAAAAATACTTATTTAAAAACTATATTACAAATTATGAACCTGATTTTGATACTTTTGATTAAATTTTTGGTTTTCAATGTAAAGGCACATACGTACTTTAGTACATTATTGCTCCAAAAAAAAGGTTGATGGTTCTTTGAATAATTCACAGCAAATGTACTGAGTTCAGGCGTAATAAACAGTCTTCCCATTTATACCACTCCGGACTAACGATCAAATTAAAGGCATTAACAAATTATAAGTATGCATACATTGTGAAGGTTGCAATCGGTCTGAATTTGTGAATCTTTTATCAATTTGTAAATTGCTCAGGTTAAACTGTACAAACCGAAATGAGATGAAACAGGTATAAATGTAAGCCACTTACTTCAAAAAAACCCAAAGTATTATAAGGAAGTTCAAGCGCTTTCATATGTTTCATAACATGAAAATGTGCGGTAGAAGTATCATATTATGGGACTCGTGTTATACTTTCTCTATAAATAACGCCTTTTATTTGACAATCCATATATGCTAAAATTTCTGTATCAAGAATGTCAAATATATCACAAAATGTTCACCTATTGAAAACACAGTGCTAGTTAAAGCTTTACTCTTTAGCTTTGTTTGCCATGCTTAGGTATGTATGAAACATTACTGGAAAAACACGTGTGAACCATGAGACCAAGGGTTCGGGAAAACCAAAACGTGTTGTTTTCCAATCAATTATATGATTACTACACTTGTGGCTGGCCTAATATCATAAGTATTCAATAAAGTTGTTACACCACATCTAATTTTAGTGGAAATAAAGTTTTTAAATTATTTTCACTTCTTTCGTAAATACTAAACAGTTAAGATCAGTGCAAAAGGAAAAGTGTTTGTCTTCGATAAGGAAATTAAAAGTTATTTTGTTTGGCATCTTTGGGTAAACAAACAAGGTTTTATCATTTTTCGAAATTTAACTTCAATATAGTGTATTTTTTATGTCGACCAGCCATCAAAAATTTTGATGTCACTGATTTGGCTGATTTTTGGCATACGTGTTAGTAGGCATTAGAAAGTTGTTGTGGCAAAGTTTGAGCCGGCGTCGTTGCACCTGGTGAACACAGGGGGTGACA
>JAQFXM010001437.1:0-32395 GCA_034693345.1 Entomobrya multifasciata
ACATCCCATGCTGCCACATCTTATAATCCTACATCCCATGCTGCCACATCTTATAATCCTACATCCCATGCTGCCACATCTTATAATCCTACATCCCATGCTGCCACATCTTATAATCCTACATCCCATGCTGCCACATCTTATAATCCTACATCCCATGCTGCCACCTCTTATACAACTACATCCCATGCTGCCACATCTTAATCCTACATCCCATGCTGCCACATCTTATCATAATACAGCCATGCTGCCACCTCTTATACAACTACATCCCAAGCTGCCTTATCTTATAATCCTACATCCCAAGCTGTCACATCTTATAATCATCCTACATCCCATGCTGCCACATCTTATAATCCTACATCGCATGCTGCCACATCTTATAATCCTACATCCCATGCTGCCACATAAGGACCTCGGTGCAGGAGTTACAAAGTTCACAGTCCTCCAAAGCCAAAGCGTTTACCTCCTCCTAGAAAGGATGGGAAGCCCCGATCAGAGGCACAATTAAAATGTGTATGTGGGACTCTTTACCCATCTACCTAAGCCAAATCTCGGTGCCAGTGCAAGGGCCCCTTCTCTTGCTCGCTATGTGGAAAGTTTTTTGCCCGTAACGACTACCTGGCGCGCCACCGTAAATTACATGAAAAGAACTAAGTAAGTAATTACTTAATTCTTTTCATGGTGTAGGACAAAACATCGTCTGAGGGTGAAAATTGTGGGTTTCGGTGGCGCCCAGGGTGTAATGCAAATCTTTTTGTGTCTGCTTTTTTGTGAGCTGTATCCTTTCTAACATGCACGCGTAAGCGTGCTGGCCCACTTACTAGTACATTAAGATAATACTAAAATATCCTTCCATCGATCTAACATTCAACAATGGTTCAACAACATTTTCTTGTTGCAGCCATTTTGATGTTCTCGTTAAAACTTCTAGTTTGCGTGTCTGTCGACAATTTTATTCATATCCAGCTTTCCAGCAACGCAGCCAAAACCGGACTACCACATCATAATTCATTTTTATGTCCCAATCATTTTTTTTCTATCCGGACATCTGTAACACCTTTCCATTCTCAAATACCATTTTTTTATTTCTTTGCTGCAGTAAAAAACGGAAGTTTTGTTATACTATTTCCTATGACACAACACAACCAAATTTTTTCTCGATTGGTGGTACCAGCTGCTTGTATTCTGACTGAATATAATTTTTTTTCTCAAACAGACATTTGTAAAAGATTTTAGACTAAATATAATACATTTTATGCATAGTACTATTTTAAAATCCTTTTATTCCCACAACCAAACAAATAGACGACTAACGATAAACCTAACTAAACAACTAAAGCATTAAAATCTTAACATTCACCCTCCTCCGAAAAGGGGATGTTGATGTTGGTTTATCTTTATAACAAATTCAATTCTATAAACAGGTACAAGTATAAATTAAAATACGTAAAACATCCCAGAAAATTTGTTTCTTTTCTTACACGAGAAATAGTTTATAACATGATGACACCGTAACTTTCAGAGACAATACGCGACTGTCAAGAAACAAATTTGTAACAAATCTAATAAAAGAGTAGAGTTATTCAGAAAGCCACAAGTTACTCAGGATAAAAAACATAAATGAATTCTTGTGAGAAGAAAATGTGCGTGCAACATTTTATTTCTCATTATTTCCACTTGTGGGTTTCGTTTCGTCTTTATTTTCCATGATTCTAAAAGTGCATTAAAATCAAAAAGATAATGTTGGAGCTAAGCCAGTTTTGGATTGTGCTACTACAATTGTGGTGACTTGTAGAAGAAAAAACCAAGTCGTGTTTCACGTCTGTTATGCTAGAATCTTTCTTCAACACGAAATTATAGCTCTTTGGTTTATGTAGCTATGAACTAAAAAAATCCCGATTAACAAGTGCTTATATATCTATGCTTTATTTACTTAAAGGTATAACATGTAGTGCTAATGTTACATGTAACACCTTTTTTCTTTGCTATGAAAAAGTGGTAAAAAGCAACCCCTGCTGCTATCAAGAAAATAATAAAAAAATACTAGAAAAATAAAAATAACGATTTGAAATCACAAACTTCCATGTTACGTTTATGTTCTTCTTATGCAGGATATTATCACTCACTCAGAAAGCGTATTTGTCGTTCCTTTTATAATCCTTTCATGCATTTCACACTGTCCATATCTACTAGCCTAACATTTTATTTCAGGAGCAAAAAAGTATATCCTGCGTAAACCGTGAAATGGTGAACAGTCAAAAGATCGATGATGATGATGAAGAGGAAGAAAGGTTGTTCTTTTTGGAGGAGAAGTTGTTGTAAGGAGTGCTGCGAGTGGAGAAGAAAAGGGAACTAAAAAAAGAAGTTGAAAAGGAGATGGAATGAAAAGATACAGCAATTATTTTGATAGCACCAGGAGGCCGGACTCGACATCAACAACATCAAAAAATACTGACGAGAAGAAAGAAAGCTTTTCAAAAGAACCTGACCAAAATGGCCTGTGTCATGATGTTGGTCTTTTGCTGGCCAACCAAATAAAAAGAGAGAAGAGTTGTAAGTAAAGCTTGGTGGAAAATAAGCTTTCTTGGTTGAGCATCTCAAGTAATCACGACAATGATGATGACGGTAATTGTGATAATACAATCCAGTTATTTACATTAGACGAACCGCGTTTTACCCCTTTATTTCCACTAGCTAACAAAATTACCACTATTACTACACTACAAAAGCATCTTGTCATTAGATACCAAATATCATCATTGTATTATTATTATCCCACCTTCTTCGTTCTGGGAATAGGTTTATTCAAATTCTGACTAAAGCTTGTGATGATTATGTAAAGCATTCAGGATTAAATGATGTTTTAAGGCGGCTATGTTTTTTGAACTCATCCGAAGCTTGAATACAATCTGTGAATCCCTCATTCTCACTCTTCTCGAGATGCACTTTAGTATTTTAAAAGGAAAGACGATTACCGGATAGCACAAGCGGAGGCTTTTCAGCCGATTTGAATTAAATCAAGAGTTGTGATAATCATTTAACCCTTTGAACAAATTTTGATTTGATGTAACTTCATTAGGCAAAGTGGCAGAAGCTTTTATGTCCAGAGTTGTAATTTTTAATACTAACATTGTAGTGTGAAATGCATGCGTTGATTTTGACTGACGGGTTACTGAAATGCATAATTTTACATTGTGTCTAGTCTAATCAAGATGATAACAACGAACTTCAACGAAGTCACACCTTAACTTCCATTTTGTAATCAGCTAGGCCTCCGCCCTTTGCTTTCATCGTCTTTATCTTCTGAATGTAAATGTATACTAAAAGTTGATTGTAGCGTAGACCAACTTTTAAATACTTTATATATTTGTATGTAAAAATTTACGTGTGTATTTTACACTTTGTATTACGCTATTTAAAACTCTACACTCTATCTAAAGGTCTGCATCTATACGAAATCCAAATTTAAATCTGAACTGAACTAACTTTCATCCCATACATTAGATCCTACGAGAATTCAAGATTTACCCCACAAAAGGACGCGCAAGTTCGGATTATCTGCTTAACCAATAAAATATTTGGATCAGCAAAAAATACTCAGATGGCGTATTGTTAAGCAAGACTTTACAAAGACATTCAACTACGCACAGTGTTTTGTTAAAAAAAGCAAAGAAAATGAGTTTAGAATTATCCAACACATAAAAGAAAGCCTTTTTTAAATATCTTTTTGTGCAAGTAGTGTAGTTTAGTGACATAAACGTTAAACTTTTTCGAGTGGTTTTCTTCCTTACATGACATGTCTACTAATATACTATAACTCGATATCGATTTGCAATTAAATGGTTTATGAAAATATAGTCCAATCAATTCCCACAAGAACCCTCTTCAGGAGTTAAATTAAATTAAATAATTAAAAATTACAGTGATTACAACAATTTTATCATATTCTGCGTCGACATTAAGAAAGGCTATCCCAAAAGTTATGCACATATTATTGCCTTTAAAAACTATAATATATCGTATTTGTACAAGCAACGGAAAAATTCTGAACTGACTTGTTGTCGCCTGTTGCCCCATTCATCCCTTGATCTGTTTCCTTTAGACGTTTTTTATTTCAGAATTTCCAGTAAAGAAATATCTTCAAACGCATTAGAGCCGATGGTATCTAGTCCTTGTGAAATTCATGAATATTTCACTAACCAAAAAGGGAACAAGGGTGCCAATAAAGCAACCTAAAATAGACTACTTACACATATTTTTTAAGCATGCGGAAATAAAGTTAAATTTCATTAAAATAAAATAGAAGAAAAATTTCCATATACCACTCAACAATATACAATTCAAGTATTCTGCAACATGATGACATGCAATTAATAATATTATTATGTATTTACTAAAGAGAGCTTTAAACTGACAAGTCTCCTATTTTCACTTTGCATGACACTTCAACAATGCCTTAATAAACGTATACACATGTCTAGCGTTATCTCGAATATACCGGTGATGACTACTGCTGTGAATTTTGAGTTTTTTCGAGTTTTGATGGCGTGATAATAAAAGTAGCCTGTGAGCATTGCACTGCGTACAGAATGCGCATTTTTTATATGCACCATTAACACAACAATTCACCAAAGTAGCATCTATACTATATACTCATAACAAGTCAAGAGGACGCGAGTTTTTTTTTTTTAAAGTTACAATATGATAATGTTATGTGATTGGTAGTATAGATATAAAACTTACAATTTTGGAGACTTTGCACAAAATGTACGAATAAATGTAATCAAATCAAGCGATCAAATCTTATCGTGTAGTATGTATTATGCACTATGTTTAAATCATACATGCATGCCATGCTTACTCCTTACTTTTTGAAGTAGTGTAAGCAATTTATGAAATAGTAATGGTTGTACAAATTTATTTTTTTGAGACATTCTTGAGACTTTTTTTTGGAAAAAAGCTTAAGTATAGAAATAACTTTCAAGTGCGATATCAGTTGAGCTTGTGTAGTAAATTTATGTAGAAGGTAATTTCGTTATCTGTTAGTATCATCGATTTACTTCACCTAACAGAAATTTTGTTTTGTCGCGCTACTTATGTACACCTTCTTTTGCACAATTCAATTTGTTAAACTGAAAGAAAAATGTATGAGGTGCTATCACACTTTTCTTTTTATATTAATTTTATTGAGCTTGACGCTGACGCTGATTTGTTAACGGTGGCGAAACGAAGAGGGTGTAGGAAGGGTTCAGCAGCATTACCTATCAACCTGAATGAATGACGATGGAGTGGTTGGTGCAATATAAATGAAAGGATCATGTGAAATGAATGATGGCTTTGCTGTGTTGGCAGGTTATTATTTTATAAATGCATGATTGCCCAGACATGCTGTTGATGATGATGGCAATTTTATACAATTTGCCATAATATCAAAATTCTTTTTTACTCTACCCAGTTTTTCATTCAATTTAAACCTTACGCAGCGGCAGCACAGGTTCTGTTGTATACTTTTGGCTTGGCTATCGACAAAAGAACCCTGAGCATATATTTTCCTTTCGTCGTTTTTCACGAAGATTTCTAGTTCTGTAGGTTTAAGAAGAGGACTGCACGTGAATAAAAAAGTTTCTTTCTCTCCGTATTCCGTTCGGTTCTTAAACACGTAAAAGTAGTAAATAAGAGTACAGCACTTGGTTGATGTTGATATCAATGTTTGTATCCACATATTAGCAATGGGCATAATTCTTAAGTTGCTGTTGAATGTACTTACAAAATTAAATGAAATAGTTGGAGCAACGATAATAATTTCATTACTGCTATACACTCAAGCTCAATTTTCTTGATACAATGAGTATATTTGTGCGGAGCAAGCAAACTCAGCAGGACTCAGATAAAACTCCTACCGTGTCCGTCTCTCCAAATTCACACTAGAATGTCATAAATTTCTGCTCTATTCCTGCCTAATTCAATTGAAAATTTATTTTCTTCCTCACACATTCATATTCTGGTTATGCGGAAAGTGCCAGGAGGACTACACGTTTCTAGATAAAAACAGGAGTGAGGAAGAAGGCGTCAACTTTAACAGTTTCTTTTTCAACTCTTTCAAAATCATTTTATTTCCCGAATCTTGAATTGAATCAATAAACTAGCCACGCAAATCGTAAATTTTATGCGATGGATTTATATTTTAGTAGGAAAAAACTTGTCTACGAAGTGGTCATTCATTCGACTTTAACAAATTAAAATTTTATTTCTTTCAGAAGAACAAATAAAATAAAATTACTAACTAGTAAAATATTACGTGAAAGCATGGACCTAATTAGGATATAAAAGTCTTGATTTTTTTCTTCCAAGATAATATGGTAAAGGTACAACTTATATGTACTCAAAACATCAAGAAATATACTAACTTTTCTTTATCACTTTAAGTACGTCATCTTCCTCACATTATGCCATTACACTAACTTTTTATCACATTAATTTAAAAATAAAACATGTGGTCCCCATCTTTAATGTAACCTGGAAGTCGCAAACATAATACATTTTTTCCAAAGAATTTTACTGGAAAAGCACATAATAATGAGTTCATTTCATACCGCGAGAGAAATGGGATTAGCACCAGGGAACACATTTAATGATGAAAGTGAGCATTATTAAGAGCAAGCAAGATAGTTTAATAGCATCCATGATGGTCGGTAGCAGCAGCAGAGATAAGGATAACTTGCTTTGGTCATTCCCATCAATTCCATCCAACTCATCCAGCTCCAACACACTATCATCATATCGACAGTAGAAAAAATCGTCTCTGATTCTGTGAGTTGCCCTTGTCTTGAATGTCTCCCGGGGATTGCTAATGATAAAAATGCACTGGCAAAGCTTGAACTCTCTCCAGCTTTCAAGTACCCTTCAATCAAGAATACATAGAAAATAGGTATACAATTTTAATGGAGACATGTAGTGCTATTTAATCCATTAATGTTCCATGGCCATATCAAGAAAAATAACTGCAGTTTACAATACCATTTGGTAAAAAAGGCAAAAGCAACTAGGATCAGAGAATGTCGGTGGTTGAGGTGGTGCTGTGATGATGGGTTAAAAGGAAACATACACAATTATGGACATCACAAAACAACAACAGTTCCATTTATTTCTACCAGCCTTGCTGGAGACTGTTTCTGTTCAATATAATCTGTATGCCCATGTGTTCCTCATCTTCGAAATTCAAAACGTTTTAATCATTCCTTTCAATTGTATCATTTTTATTCTGATTATCTCTGCCCTGGGACGTGGTATCCAATTCAATGAACATGGATCTGAATGTTTTAGGAAAAATAAAAAATCTAATCTGATCTTTCGCGCATAGCCGGGCGAATGGAAACTCAATCTCGTGGAGATAAATGCATACGCACACAACAGAGAATAATTATTACGTAATAATAACTCAGCAGCATAGGTTGGCACACTGTTACAATTTTTTTCTGTATCGCGACATGACTCAGGATATTTGGTAAAAGGATGAAAAAGGCATATGTTAAGATTAAGTAAATCAGGTAACATTAGGTTTGCAGAAGCATAGCAGAGCAGCGACCAAATGTTGACTTTTGAATGCAGTTTTGAAACTAGAGTTTATATGAATGCAGCGGATGATGACGCGACGGTGTATTGATTGCTCTTGGTTGGGAGTAGAAAGTCTCCAGCTACGAATTGTAGAATAGTTTATAAAAATAATCCGTTTCCAATCAAAAGATTCCATTTTTACTTCTTAAAGAAAATATCATTCTTTTTGGGCTAGGAAAATGTTAAAATGAAAACATGTGCATGGTTCCTCTTCCTTGTTCCGCCTTACTTTCTTTTTTCTGTTCTGCATGAATTTTTTTATTGCATAGGCACCCGGGTGCACCCCCTCCATGTGATGAGTTTTATATCTTGAATGAGCCGTGTTGGAAAAAACTCTTTAGTCCTGTGACCTATATATTAAGCATAAAGAATGTAGAAATCATGTCAAACATGATATACAACATTAGGTCGTGGTACGGTACATGAATGTTATAAATTTGGGAATACAAAGTAGAAAAAACAATTAAACTATTTCAACAACTTCGTGATATAATTTGTGATGAAATGTATTTTTCTTAAAATAAAATGTGATTGTTTTTTCATTATATTGTTTACCTCATCTCATCATTCATGACTTGTGACTTTTAAGAGTATATTTTATTGTTTATGCAATATTTTGCCTTAAATGCATTTCAATTTCAAACGGTTTCTTAAAATTTTAGCTTTTAGGTAAATAAATGTAAATTTTTCGCACCGCGTCAGGTCTGCTGGTACAATAACATTAAAATGTAATGCACGAAATTTCTATCTTATTTTTAAAATTGGTTATCACAATGCACAGGAAGTCAGAGTCATGCTATAAAATCTAATTTAATTTTGATTATAGATGCACAAAAAATTTAACAAAGAAATCTCATTTCAAATTATTGCCTTATTAAGATTTGTGCAAGTGCTATTTATATTTAGATTTCAACTATTCATATAAAAGCTTATGCATTGACAAAATTTATTTACTTCCGTCTAAACCGATTTGGAAAGTCGATATAATTGTTGAGACGATTTAATGTCAATTTAGAAACTGAGAACAAAATGTAAAATAGCATGCGTCATCAACGTCATCAGCGGCAGCTTTACAGAAAAAGTTTTGAAGAAGAAACACTCGTTCAATCAAATAATCATTTCCCATCATTAAACTAAGGAACAGCATGTGGAACTGTAGATGGTGTAAACAATGGAGTCATTGCGTTCAAAGAAAATATTGCCGCATCGTCATTATCAAGACGATTATCTAGTCAACCAACATTTTTTGCTTGGTAGTAATCCCAGTTTAGTTGTTGAAGATGAGCTCTGTATTATGATATATTTAAAATATATGCATGTATATGTATGCAGTATTATAACTTTAATGTTTGATACAAACGATAATAGTCATAATAATTTAGATTTAAAATGAACCGTGTATTTAAGCATTGCTGGATGATCACAGTAATTACAATTACAGTGATCATAATAATGACGACAATGAGAATCAAGTTTTTCGAATAAAACGGAATACAAAAAGGCAATCTAGTAATCTAGCAAATCTAATTGCACGCAGTGGTTGGTACATTTCCTTTCTTTTGATAGTATTTTGATTACATTAATTCAGTATTTTAGACACATCTTCTCTCTGCGTAATGGTGACAAGAAAATTCTTTGAATCTTCAAGGAACGAAAGAAAAGCTGACTAAAATTACATCTTTAGGTGGTCTGGTCTCTTCTAAAAATTATGCCTATCCGAATTAAATTTACCAATATTCGCGGCTAAATGTAAAATGAAACGTAAAATTTACAAAATAGAGATTACAGCAATCTCTCATCATTAATGAAAGAAAGATTAATTGGAACTGTTTTAAATTACGCTTCAAAATTAAAGGTACATTTAAATTGTTTGGCTTTTGGTAGCCAACTGAATCTAGTATGAAAATTAGGTAGCTATTATCCATTTATACGTGAGAAGACAAAAATGTAGAATTTTTTTTGCAATTCGGACCATTTTGGGTAACTTTGTACCAAACTAAAATATCCGTCTATTGCATTGCGCCAAGTGTACGAAAAAATTACCATTTTTAAGTAGGTAAGACGAAAACCCTGACCTGCCGAGGTCATTCTCTCTGCGGGAAGTTTTTAAAGGAGGCAACTAGACTACGACGGTTATGATGATGAAAGTACACTTGGATAAATTTAATAAAGAAAAATGTGTGGAGTGTCCTTCTCTGATGTATTTACCGTAAATTAAGTCAACTTATTTCCAACGCATCTCCCTCACTCAACCCTTTCCCAGTCCTCAACACATTTCTCCCTCCTTTTAAACAATCATGATGAACTCCCGTGGACCATGTGGCTCTTAATACAACCAGACAGACAATGCATACTTACTTATTATGAGAAAGACAAGATTTTTTTCCAAGCTTTCTAAAAAAGTTGCCACATTTTCTATTACTGATTTTATTATTATCTTTCCTAATCATATTAGCACTTCGGGAGCCCCGCATGATGATGATAAGTGAAAAGAATGTACTGCACAAGAGGTGTACTTATGTCAACAATAACTTACCCGTTCAACTAATAATTCTGTCCAGTTCACTCCTGGAAATCGTGAAAAATATATTACGAGAAAATACCAAAAATAACATTCAAATAATTTTTTTACCCGCATCGCATCATCGCCATCGCATATCGTTTTATTATACCAGAATAACTTGCTTATATGCAATGGAATTCAAAAATCATAAGAAAAAAGCGAAATGCATAATGTAAATGTAACGTTCTTTCCGTCGTAAGGCCACATTATCAGCGATGAGTCCCTTGCTGTGCCTTAAACTGATTATATTTACTACCTAGAATGAACGAAAATGAAATGTCTGAGAAATAAAAATGCCTCCGTAGATGCACATACACCTTTGGACATACCAAAACTGAAAACCAAATAAAAAATATGATTTGTCCAATGTATTCTACAAAGATAGTCCACACATTTCGGAAAATCATCATATTTTATCTATCGCAGGCCCTCCAAAGTGTAAAAGACGTGGAAAATGCCTCATGCAGAGTCCACAGAGAAGCGTTTTTTTTGTATTTCTTTTTGACTTTGTTTGAAAGAAAAAGAAAGAAAAAAATATTTTCTTTTTTTTTTACCTCGTTTGATATTCATGTGTACTCTGTACATGTCCGCTTACCCTTTTTTATATTAATAGGACACTTTAAGGAACTTGTTGTCTAATAATAATATTTTTTTGAAATTCAGAAAAAGAAAAACATACACACAGTGGGGTCCCCTTAAACAGCTTTTCCTTTTCTCTGGAGAATAGTAAGCTTGTTGACCTTATAATAAGGTCGGCCAAAATCATTGCCCTTTTGTACTCTTTTCTAATAATATATTATGTATATGAGGGCCTTCTTTTGCTTCCACTCCCCCAGTGATCATCTTCATCATCAAAAAAAATCACAATGATGCACTTGCTCAAGATGTAAAAATTCAGTTTTCGTAATAATCATAATAATAATCACACGTTCCTCCACAATAAAATGGTTATAATAATAAAAAAGGACCCCTGATATTTACTCATTCCTTTCTCACACATTTCCAAATTTTTATAAATAGGAAGACTATCCCTTTTGGACTTAACTTTTAAAAAAAAAGTAAATTATGGACAATATATTTTTATACATGTTTTTTCCACGGCTGTATGGAAATCCAGTGAGTCAAGTTTTTGGGGAATGAGAGACATCGGACTTGCAGCCCACTTGCGGTTAATTTACGGCTTTTCCGTTCAACATTTCGAAATAAATATTAAAGGAAATGCGTAAAAAAATAACACATTTGAGGTTTTCTTAATTCTCATCTCATCATCGATGCATCTCATTATTTTTATGTGAATAGTTTTATATTTTTCTTTGTATTCCGAAAATGTACCAAGCTTTTAAGATTATTAAAATGTAGCTGGTTTTGAGCTGTGGCTGTGTATAAATAAAATGAGCGAGTACAAAACGCTGTGCATACAAAATTTTCAAAGTCGTCCTGTCCCTTGACCACCTATTGTGCAGATTCTTTTTTTATCGAACAAACCTGCATGTCAAGATCTTTGGTCTCTGCGTTGCGGCTGGACTGGAATTGTTGTGGTCAGAGATTTTTTGAATAAGAGCCTTGTAAGTATGAAGCATATTTTTATACAAGGTCTTTATTGTTTCCATTGTTGAGGTTCTTTTTATTGTCGTGTGCGTGTCTGGCCTGGCTTCACTTCAACCTGACTTTATTTTCTTAACCAATTTGCTTTCCTTTTAACATCAAGCTTATCGTGTTTCTATTCAAAACGAACAAGCACATCTGCGCACAGATTGTGGACTCTACTTGCGAGAAAAAACTGATTTTTAAAAATTCTGGAAAATATTATTTTTCAG
Organism: Entomobrya multifasciata; assembly: GCA_034693345.1. NCBI lineage: Eukaryota > Metazoa > Arthropoda > Collembola > Entomobryomorpha > Entomobryidae > Entomobrya > Entomobrya multifasciata. The sequence goes on from JAQFXM010001437.1 coordinate 11,998, forward strand.
TTTAATTAATCGAATATGATCATTTCTACTGCTAGAGTCAACAATCTATTTAAAAAATGGATTGAACCTGGCAATTACAAACTTTTAATATTGAAATTCGGCTTAGTGGACATTAGAAGCCTAATTTTGATTAGGAAAAGGATTGCGTAGACGTAAAGTTTGCTTGTTTTCCGTGATGAGAATAAAGTGAAAAATATTGCCATCCAATAACATTAATATGCACATAACGTTCCAAATGCACGGATACAAAACTAAAAATGACTTTTTAAAAGAGTAGCTTCCAGAGGTAGAAAAAATATTATGCCGAGATCATAAATAAGTTGAATTACCAGAATGATAATAGTTCTAAAACAAGTTGCTTTCTATCATATTATATATTATAACATCATATCATGAATAAGTCTCTTCGTGAAGTTTACTTTCTGTGTGAAGGTGGCGTTTTGTCGGGTTATTGTGTAGAATATGAATATCATCATAAAATACTGTCCTGATGATAACATCAACCGCACCCAGTGGTGCGCCAGCGCCAATACCATGCTAGCACAGGTATGTTATCGGGCTGGCTGTTTGGAGTTTAGGACTGTACAAACATGTTTTTGGTACTTGTCTCATATTCAAAGCTCTATGAATGAAATCTTTTAACAAAATGTCTTAGCGCAGTATATCAAGCGTGACGCGAAATCTATGAAGAATAAGAATATGTGATTATGATCGTTATGAAACGCATATTGTTACTGGATTACAGTGTTTCAAATAATCCTTTAGATTTATACACAGAAGTAGTACTATGAATATTATGAGAACTGCCGATATATGTCATAATGTGTAATGTGAATAAAAAAACCATACTTCTATACTGAAAGACTTAAAAGTACAAAAGGGGCAACGTGGGACTTTTCACTTTTTCATTGCATCCGTATTCCCTTAAAACTTACAACAAAAAATGACTAACATGACATGAGTGATGACGCTAAAAAGACTTTCTTTATGTAGTTTTTATAGAAACATGAAATAATAATGAGAAAACATATATTTTGTGTGAACAATGCGAGCGAAATATAATAATTAGAAGAAAGTATCGCCATCGCTTGATCTTTTCCGGTACAGCATTTTCGTCTTTCGCTTTCCATAAATGTGTGCTTGTGTAAGCTTAAATATTGATCAAACTCTGGAAACTGAAAACACCCTCATCGCTTTCTAAAAGAAGAATAGTAAACTTTCAAGTGTATTGTTACCCGTTTTCGTGATAGCACGTAAACTTTCACGGAAAATTTTATCGCTGAAATTAAAAATGGCGGAGAAGGTCACTAGTGCCCCGGATGATTTTTTAGGAGGTGGCGACATGCCACCTTCGATCTCTGAATTTACCTCAAACCTTAAACCCGATCCTGATCCAGAACTGGACAATTTCTTAAAGTCTGTGGATAATATTAGCCACCTGGTAAAGGGACTTGCCTCAAATGACCCCAAAGAAAATGAGAGAGCCCTCCGTCAAGCCGAAATCCTTCTACATGAAACAAACCTAAGTGATCCTGACAATGTGCAATGTAAAGTTACTCAGGATAGATCCCACATTAACAAAATTCCAGATCGTTCTCCTGAGGAAGGTGAAGGTGATATGTCCCAACAGGCTTTCATGAGAATGGTGGAGAAAGACGCAAAGCAAAGAGCAGAAAATCGAAAACTGCGTAAGAAAGAATCTGACGAATTTAGAAAAAAGGGAAATGTTCTCTTTGGGAAAAAGGATTATGCTGGGGCATTGTACAACTACAACGAGGTGAGAGTGAACTACACTTCTCTGATGTTGGAATGAAAGTAAATGATGTGCTTAGTGCTTAAGATTTGGAAGGCAAACATTTTGAAATATTTTGAAAAACATTTCAGGCTATAAAGTTAATTAAGGATAGTCCATGCCTTTATAACAATCGGGCTTTAACGTATCTCCGAGTCGGTATTTACACATCAGCGATAGAGGACTGTGACAAAGCCCTGGAGCTGGAAACGTACAGTTTACGGGCAAGAATGTACAAGGCAAAGGCGTTATTTTTATGTGGAGAGGCTGAGAAGTGCCGAGAAGAAATAAAGATAGCCAGGGAGGTTCTACCAGGTCATGTAGACATGATTAACGGTAATTCCGGCAGTTGAAACGTTTAATGAATGTCTATACCCAAGTTTTTTAATGAATTAAATCTATAATATGCAAACATTTATGCTTTTTTTGAAAGACTATGAAAAGGAAATTTTCATCATGAGTCGTAAGAAGCCAGAGGATGATTTTTATTCGGAACAAGAGAAAACATGGCAGGATGCAGCAGCTTTCAAAGGAGTCTTCGCGTCGAAAAGTGATAGCAGTTGTGGTACAAAGTCAACAACTTCAAAATGATTACGCTTGCATTCAGAATATATGCTGCAAAGGACTACCAGTTTATGCAATGGGCCAACAAGATTTACAACTAAATTGGAGAGGAAATCAATAGTCAGATATTAATTAGGTCTATTCATTAATAATTGATTGAGAAGTAATGCTGTTGTAATGCGATTTGATTAAGCGGACGTGACGAGTTTTTATCTTTTTATTACTTGACACATATATATTACAGCTACATTTTAAAATTTAAAATATCAATAAATTAAAGTACTACATAAAACCATTTGGTCATAAACACCATTGCTATTCATTTTCATCACATAAATCACCATACAATGTTGAGAAATTATCACTGAATCATTACGCTTGAAATTAATACGTTAACCTGATCCTGTGTTGGGCACGTTATTGGTATTTCAGTGGTGGCGTAATGCACGACAACGATATTTTCTAGCTGAAGAAATCCATTCAGCACATTATTCTATTGAAAAAAGAAACAAAGTCATGTAAATAATCTTAAAAATTCAGGTGTCAACTTGTAAAACGTTATTCAGAAGCTACTTTAATTTTGCAGGTCGTGACAGCTCTTTTTAATTAAACAGCGAATAGACACTTGAAATCAAGTTTACACAGTCATCATTATGCAACATTCTTCAATGGTTTTATATGACTGCAAGAAAAAATAAATGACTTACTTTGATGGGACGAAATAATATAAACTCTGTTTCTCTGTTTGCCAAATAGAGTTTCATACTGCGATGAATGAAAGGAAGTTTTGATTTAAGACTTTCCACGGAATCTTGAACCAACTGAAAAACAACATTTGGCAGGGCAAATGACTGCTGAGACAGAACAACATCTGGTTTCTCCTTCTGAGCCTCAATAATTTTTAATGCCTGTTGAAAAAGATAATATATTCATATGTGATTAGACAAACAGTGCGCATGTCAAAAAAATGAATGCGTAATGTATAGCATGGCAAGCGAGCAGACCAATTATGCGAATAAATCAATATCTCTGTTGAGCATAAAAAATAATTATTAAACACAGAGAGGTGATAAAAAGTAATAGAAATATGATAAATGGTCATGAGCCTTCAGGGAAAATTTTAAAAAGTTGTCAAAAATGTATCAATAAAAACTATACACTGATTTTCAGTAGCATCAAACAGCAAAAGTCATTCTTCTAATGTATTTTCTACTAATACTTATTGCTCTATGTAAAATATCATGCTTTTAAGCAAATTAGCAAGTGTATAGCAAGAAAATTACAAAATTACCTTGTTCACAAAAGTCTTCAAAGGTCCAATTAAGATCTGAGTGCAGTGATTTATAAAGAGCTCGCATGTATATTTCAACTGCTTGTCAACCTCTTTTTTCGAGTCGAGGAAATATTCTTTGACTTGTGGGGTTCCATCCACAATAAACTCCAACAGAGCATTGTTACTTCCTAAACTGAATAGTTGTTTCTTCTTTTGAAGTAAACTTAACGCTGAAATTAGTTGAATTATTCAAATTAACAATCCTTGCATAACAAATTCGTCTACAAAAGTACTATATAGCTTTTCTACTTATTGTACTAATGAAACAAAAAGCATTTTACTTTAAAAAGAGAAAGGCGATTGGCAAAATCAACGTGTGAGATTTCTCACCTGCAATTTTCACACGGCTAAAGTCAAGACTCATTTCCTTTACCGCAAAATCTGTTTGAAATGGAGCTATTTGCTCGCGCAGTATGAGCAAATGTTTTATTTCAAAAAGTTGTGCGTCTACTACTGTCTGAAAGGTAAAGAAGAAAACAAATAAGGCCCACCATCACCTACACTATTCAATTTTTATGCCGTTGCTTGTCTCAAGCTGCAAATATTAAAATATCAAGTTACAAATGAAATACTTGAACAATACAAACAAGCTTTTATCTCTGCTTGAAATTTGTAAATGAATAAATTTGAATATGCAAGCTTCTTTTAATGTTATCAAAGTAAAATATCAATAGGATAATTTTTACCTTTCGAGCTGAAATAGCTTGAGATGACACCGTCAAGTTCGCAATACAAGCTGTTAACGCCTCTTGTGATAAACCTTGGAAGATCGCTTTGTCTAAACATCGGTAAAGTTTTGACAAACAAAGTAAAGTTCTTCTTACTGAAGGGAACCACATGCCATGCAAATCTGCAGGTGAGCCTGTAAAAGTGTTCATCAACAATCATTTACATGAGACGTTTAATAAAAACTGTTTAGAATTATATTACTAGAAAAGTATTCATCATTCTAGAAGATGTCATTATTGTACAGACGTCGTAAATAATTTGTAATAACGCAGCAATAAAACTTACTGCTAGTTTTTATAGGCCTAGGAATTTGCAATGCTGCTGCGGAGCTAATACTTGCAACTTCCTGTGATGTTACTGAGCTCAATGACACTACGGAAGTTTGAGAGTTGGATCGCACCAATGGACGCTGCTCTCCACTTTGTTCTAAACTTTCAGCAATTTGCTAGAAAAAGAAATGTTAGATTTTTAAAGAGCTTTATTCTTTTCATGTAAATTGGGTAAAATTAAAAAGTTTTTTTCATTTACCTCCATCATTTCCAGTTTTTCAGGGTAAGCGATATCGCCAGGCCCAGGATTATAATATCTTATATCAGTTGAAATATAAATACTAGCTCGGTAAACCAGCCTCTCTTGAGTATCCTGAAGCAGTTGTTCAATAATTCTGATAACAGCTCCTTGCCCTTGGGCTATAAGAGATTAGCAAAGCGTAGCATGTTTAAAATTATCAGGATATAATGGTAAAATCAAAAGTTAATATACGATTATCTTACGATTATTGTTGGCGTTCTCCTGCAACATTTCGATTCTCAAAATAGAGCACATTTCCGAAAGGGTTTCTAGATGCTGAATTTTTATTAATAGTGGTCGCAAAGTGTCATAAATCGGAAGGCAAAGGTTCTCCATAAATTCACTAAAAGTCATAATAATATAAAAGAATCAGAATACATGCAACTATTTAATGTAATTATATCTTATTTTTCATTATAACGTGCTTACTCAAAATTAGGGGTAAATGATGAATTGAAGAAATCTCCAAAAAGGCGAAACTCATCTTGGCAAACATTGATGCAGAAAATACAACCAGTTCGGACGGTACTGCACAAATCTACGCCAGTTTTTCCTCTATTAGTCAACTCGGTAACTGTGGCCCAGATACTGGCGTTCAATAGATTAGTGCGTTCCCTCAAGAATGTTTGCTGAATCTCATTGAAAAGTTCAGTATACCTGAAATCAAAAATAAATCCTTGCTTTTTAAAAAATTGCGGTGTTGTTATTGTAGGTTAAAATTTTCATTGTGTATCTTTTCGAAAACTCACTCTGGCCATCCGTTTCGTCGTTTTTCCACTTCAGCGAATAATTTCTTCAATTTAGCAACTCCAGCAGAAAATTTCCCGTATATGATAGGAAAAACGGCAGCACTAGAAGACATGCTTGTGACAGAAGATGGTTGGATATTTTGTTGAATGACAGCCAGATTAATTTGACTTGTCGTTTCTTGGAGTGTCTTGTGTACTTCAGATTTAATTAGCGAAATAGCTCGGTTTAAGCAATGCTTAAATTTGGCAGTGTATACAGATGAATCCTTAAAGCTTGGCTACAAAAATAAATTACATATATATATTACATTACGTGAATTGAAAATTACTGCTAAAATACCACTTATATTTGAAACTCAGACTTACGTTATGCACCATAAACGACAAAGAGATATCAATTTGATCTAAAATAGTGAAAAAGGCATCCGAAGTGACAAGCAGAGATGGAACACTTAATTTGGAAGCAACTTTTTCTAGCTGAAGGAAGTGGCTTAAATTTTCTTCGATGTCTTTGGCTACAACTTCCAAAAGTTTCTGAAATAACAATAGAAGAGAAAATCAAATCATTTAATCAAGTATCATAAGCTATTTGCTATGTTTGGAATATAGCAGACAGAAAACAAACCTGCTCTTCAATCAATTGTTGACAAGAAACGTGCAAAGAATTTGTCTTGTTTGCTACGAAATGATAATTATCCTCGAGTCCCTTTAAATCATCCAGCGCTGACGACGTCTGATCTAATAAATCCTTCATTTGCCTCTGAACATCTTCCAGCATGTCAATATACTGGATAACATCTTGGTCTTCCTGCTCTCTCACGTCACGTTCTACCTCGGCAAACCACTTGTTGAACTAGTAGTACAAATAATTGTATGTTTAGCATAAAACATCGATCATCACATAATCACATTCATCATTTATATATATTTTTTAAATATTAAAACATTTATATACCTCCTGCTTTCTCTGAAAATTGAACTTCCCAAAATTGATCCCTTTCAATGAACCTTCAGCTGCTGGCAAAACCTCCACAGTTTTCTTCACCGGAATGCTTTTCAAATGCTTCGGTATTGGGCGTTCACTAGCACCATGTGTCAAATCCAAAATAAACTGACGTTGGGAACCAGTTAACGGTGCAAGTGGATTATCCGCTGCCTCATACATTGCAATACGTTGCTTATATTTTGTTAATGAACTAACGCCAGCTCCAGTTCCACCAGCACCAGCTCCAGACATTTTACCAGAATTCGCTGCCATTATCCCAAGCTGACTGATTTAATTTGTACAGATCTGATTAAAAAACCAAAATAAATGTTTAACACGTCATCACCTCAAGGAGATCAGTAAAGCCGAGTAGTAGGTTCCCAGTTCCCAGAAAAACTTTTTCACTCAAGTAGGTGCACTTACATTCCTTTTTATGGGGAAATTAACAGGTAGCCTGGAAAAGAACAAATCCCTTTCGAGTATCTTCACACTAATTTTCCTAACATAACTTCCTAATTAACTCATTTAAATGTCAAAAAAACACCTGCAACTTGACGAAGTGTCAAAGTATGCATTGCAATGCAATGTTGTCATTGTCATTCGCATATGCTTGCACACTTACAAATGTACACGTAAAAACACAACAGCTTGGTCTGTCTGAGGCAGTAGTGGTAGCAAGCAGCAGCTGAGTTGTTGTGCTTTGTGCTGCCTTCACCTTACCTTGTCTCTTCATTTTTCGTTGAATGACTATGACTGAAGACGCTTGATTCTTGTATCTTTTTGATACGGGTTACTTGCGCTTGCCTTGTTCCTCTAAAATGAAACCATGAATCATCATGAATATGCCAAGGCATCATGGCATCATGCATCGTATAGTCAAGTCATCCATCAACATGATTTTTTAATTATGGTCACTTCATTTCTAATGATTTAATGATAATTTGTAAACTGAAATCAAGCTATATAAATGAGAGAAATTAGTAGTAAAAAATACACCAAATTCTATTTTCACTATCACACAATTCCTTTTTTATTGTAATTTACGCATAAAACACGCAGAATACAAAAACTAACACCAAAGACCAGATACATGATTAATTAAGATGATTACAATTTACGTCTTAGAAATAGTATCAAAGTTGACTAGAAAAGTTATGATTACTTCCCATTCACCAGACATTTTCAAATCAACTAAATGCATCGCAATTTTGCTCTGCTTCAGCGTACGACTAAGTTAACAAATCACTCCCCCCAAGCTTGTCAAGATACATTCCTAACACTGGCAATTAAATATTATTTACGACATTCATATACACACATGTATCGATGTATCAATTATAGTATAGCATAGAGAAAATCATACGTCACAATAATTCATTCTTGGTATAACTATTCTGATTAATTTGAAGTTTCAAAATACGCTATGATTGTACATCAAATTATGTCTACTACATACATTTTACATCTTGACAGCGCCCTGATGGTAAGTCTATTTTATTTACTTAGAATGGTTAAAACATTTATTTTGTACAAATTAGACATGAAGGAAAAATACTGACACTTCCACACGATTTCGGTTGAAGACCTTTTTTCTTACGTTACCCCTTTACACTGATCACCCATAAACATTCTTACTATCAAACTATCAACTACCTCAAACTTGTGCGATTGTTTTTTTACGATTCAGGATCCTGATTCCTGACCCTATAATTGGAAAGCCTTATTTAGGCCAACGAGATTATTTATATAACACGAAGCTTTTAATTGCTAAACTCAGCTAAACTAACAACAATAAAGGGGAAATTTTCTACTATAACTAATTAGCTAGAATTAATTCGACACACTGGATTCATTTTGATTAACATCAATCAGACGCTGTTGACGACGCCTGCAAGCTTAGTATTCACTGATATCTATATCAAATTCGTCATCCTCAATTTCACACTGCAAGCTTCCAAAATCCACCTTATAGCGAAGAATACCTGGAAAAACAAAGAAAACCCCAAAAATATTACAATTTATCCATTGACAAGTCAAAATTAAAGTTATTATTAAAAATATACTTAAATAGTTCATTCATTCATGATTATCATGTTTAAAGGTAAAAGTATGAAGCAATGCAAATCAAACAATTTTACTCGGAAATACATACTTTACAAAAGTACTACTACTATACATTATAAGACAGAAATGCACCACAGAAATGATGAAAGGATAAAAGATGTAGTAGTGTAAGTGTTGAATAGAAATAGGAACAAGTTCAGGAAATACATAAGTACAAGACACAATAATTCTAAATCTCATAATAGTCGTACTGAATGTTAAAGTTTAAGTCATCGACTTGAAATCCGTTAGTAATCGTCCAAGTCTACGTCATCAAGAGGATCTTCAGCTTGTAAGGACTGGAAATCCACCTTGTAACGTAACATTCCTAAGAAAATAGATCATAATCCTTTTATATGTAGGTACTTATGGCAAGCTTGCAAGAAACTCTTTTCTGGTTATTTTCTGCGAAGGTTTTTCTACTAGCGATGACGTACAATAAAAGCCTCACCGGACTACGACAATCTATTTTTTGTACTACCAGAGCAACGCTTGTACGGTTAAAGTCGATTACCTACCACCGTTATGTATAAAATTAAAACTATTTTTATTACCCCCAATCCCTCCAAACCCTCGGACAAATTGTGAACCTTCTTGAGATCTGTCTGTGATGATTTCTAGTGTTGCTCCAAAGGTCTTATAGTTGTTTGCTATCCATTCCAAAAACGGAGTACATTCGACCAATTCAAGCTCCACTCCAGTCTTCAGTAACGAAACACAAACAAACAAATTAAAACATTTTTCATTGGCATAAGTTACATGTGGATGTGATTTTAGCATCACAAAAAATTACCTCCTTATCTGTGAAATGCGTTTTGTCCTTTTCTTGTTCCGCAGTGAGGTGCAACACACGTTCCTCAGTTGTGGCATGATTTTTCAAGACATATCGCTGGATATCAAGGTTTTCCCAACATATCAATGTCTCAACAGCTCCCAGCTCCAAAGCTTTTAATGTATCTTCCACACCAAAGCAGTACTTTCCTGTATCTTGACTGATTTCATCAAAATACCGGCCGATAAGTTTCTTCTCCTGAATGAATTTCACATTTTGAAGAGACTCTGCAGCTAATTCGATTGCCTGATTGAAACCATTTTCTCCTCCATATGAAACGTCCACCAACTTGATAACTTTAGTTTGCAGTCTCTGAAATGCATAAGAAAAAGACATGTTATTCTCTAAATCAAAAGCCTTCATGTATAAAATACATATGTATAAATGTAAAGTTAAAAATGCATGAATCATTTTCACATACGGGATCAAACATGTCTGATTGACTCAATTCGGTTTTAAAATCTGCTGAGCCAGCAAGAATGAGCCCAGCTATATTTGGCTTATCGTTACTAATAAATAGCTGAGTAGCCACTTCAGCCACTTTTCGAACATAATTGTGACGTTTTTCCATCCTTAATCTAGCGAAACGTAAAGCAGACTGGCCACCACGTCCTGTAAATGATGAAGAAAAGTTCTAATTAAGAACCGATTAAAACGATTATATGAAATCGTCAATATTAGTTTGATGAAGTATGCGAATTTTAACCATGTTTCTTTGGAAGGTCTACAGTGAATTTGTGTAAAACTTCTCGAGTGCTGCCTTGTAGGGTACCAAATAAAGCCCCATTTCCGTCCATCACAATGAAACCAAATTTATTGTCATCTGCCAATAACGCTGTCAAAGCCTCCGTATGAAACTGAAAGCATAGACAAACCAATTATAATGAAATCATCATACTGAGAAAAACTGCAGGGAAAATGTGCTAATTGAATGGTAAACCAATGTACATAATCGTATACATACCTTGTTATCACAAAGATAAAGAAAAGTATTTATGGGCTTGAATGGTTCAAAATCAATATTAACTTTCTTCTCTTTTCCTTCATCTGTAACTATTGTTCCACAGTATATTACCAGACCGTTTGGAGGAACTAAAACATTAAGTAATTACATTTAAAGTTTATTACTGATTTTACACAGTTACATTTTTTACTGTGACTTCACGCGTAAATAATTAACATAAGCATTTCACAAACCTTTGGTATACAATTTTAACTTTTGCTGCACGGAAGTGATAGCAGCCAGGACGGAAAGTCTATTGACTCTACTTTTTATATTAGACGCTGTTCCAAATTCGTCAGCCAACATTTTCCCCACGCTGGAGATCTGTTCCTTGGGTGGAATTATGAGAGAAATCATACTGGTCCCATTCCTATTTAGAAAAAAAACTATTTTTATGCTCCGTTTATTAATCACTTACTTAAAATCTCATCTACATACCCTCTAGCCAATTCCAAGCTCTTAATGAGCTTTTTAATTTTCCACATTTCGACATTTCGATCGGCCGAAGATTCGTCCGTCGTTGCATATCCTGCAGAAGACATGCTTCTCCGCGAAAATAACTTTTACTTTGTCAGGAATCAAAATATAAATCTGAAATAGGAATATTTCTAAATTTAAAAAGGAGAAAGCTAAATATTATACAGACTAAAGAAGCAGCTACTGATCTATTTCAATCCTGGCCTGGATATAAACGTTATTGCGGAATGAAGCAAATATTAAATTACCTTTTTTCCAGTGAACAAATTTCCTTTAAAAAACCAAGCAATCACACAGTCCCCTATAAAAACTGTCGACAGTGTACACTTGAATTTCGAACCGTATTGACAGTATTGTGTAACAGCAACGTGGCTTTGAGAATGTCAATGTCAAATACACTATGGGATATGGAAAATGGAGATCTTTGCCAACGGCTAGTAAGGATTGAAGATATTATTTTATGATGCAAGCGAAATACGTATTTTGTCTGGCAGGATTTTCACTCAGCCAGACGTAGGAAATATCGAGCGAACGAATTCGGTTAGGTCGGGAATTGGAATCGGGAAAGATTGGGTTACCAACAGCATACTAGACCGTCAACTTCCTTCTGTGCTTTTCATACAGCTTTGTATGATGTACTATCCGACAACGACCAGCTTGATATGGGAACTCGATCGAACAGTGAAAGCTTCTATGTGGCTACTTTCTTCAGTCGGCTGTATCAATTTAAATGCACATCCCTATTTACAATATGTCTGGGTTTCCAATATTTCCACGATGTAGGAGCATCCTAGAATTCCAGACGAACGCTAACGGTTGGTGCGCAATTATGATAGAAGTCTGGAGTCTGGACCAGGACATATGCAGCGAACGATCGCTCAGTGAAAGGCTTTTATGATTCAAATATAATTCGCATGCCAAATAAAGTTGTACCGAGATTATCAAAAATATATTTTTGCAACACAAACGATCTGCTTTTTTATTTTGTCGTAAAATTTCAAAGCAAAAGGTGACATCAATTGTTATATTAATAACTATAACCATTTCATTACAAGACGAAAGCCGTCTACTTATGATTCACTCGTCTGTGAAACAAGATATATAATACTTTTATAATAAGGAAAAATTTGTAATTTAAAGAAACATATTTGGGGATATCTTTAAAATTGATAGGTAATGATAATGTTGAATGACAAGTACATATTTAATTTTTTATGTTTACAATTTTATTAAAGAAGATATCCAATTGTATGCATATGTTTTTATTCTTAACTATAGATTTTACAGTAATTATAACTCGAGAGAATATTTTGCCATCCCAGTACATCATGAGTTTTTTTTCGTTATAATTTACACCGTGTAATGATAAAGTCCGGATTATATAAGAATTACTGAAATGCATTTTTAAATTACCCAAACCGAATGAAATTTCTTCTTTTTTTCATTATTTCTGATTTTTTTTTATCACTGGGTTAAGTTTACAACTAAAACACTTAAAAACGATGTATTTTATTTTAACGAATTGCACGAACGAAATATTTATATGATGAAGTAACCTATTCATTCTTTTTTGAAAAAAATCATATAAATACGCCAATTAATTGATCATCACAGGTATAATATAAAACTTGGGTAATGAACACCAGAAACAATACTGCGATACGAAACACGTAAAGTTAAATCGTTAAAAATCCATTACAAGGTTGTCCGAGACCTGTCGGACATGACCCCTGGTAGTATTTTCATATCACTATTAATTGTAATAAAATAATAATAACAAAACATTGATTCAGAGGATTCTTTTTATACATAACAAATAACATACCAATTTGGTTTGCCGATTAAAAAGACATACGCTACTAAAATTTTTTTCTTTTCCTCCTACGTATGATAAATCTGTTGTGTTTTTTTTCTCATTCAAATTGGTCAGAAAAACGATTTGACATTTTTGTACCGATTAAATCATTTGTAAAATTCTTTTAATATTAAGATATTACGAGATCTACATGTTTTGTTAGTTTTCGAAAATTCATCCTTTCAATCCATAATGCTTTCCCACTTGCAATCATAATTTTTTATAAGAACGAAATCAGCTCTCTTTTACACGAAATCACAGATTTCCATGCACATTTTCTTTTATATATTCGCCATATACAAACTTAATTGACGAGATGTATATGACTCAGTTCATTAATAATCAGTCACTGTTCTAGTAATAATACGAGTGTGCCAGTCAACTGACTAAATGTTTCTCTTTTTTCTTTCACGATTATTTCAAACCAACCATCATATGCCACAGCTTAACGAAGTATTTGAAGGGAAATATCGGTAAACAAATATGCTAACAAAAGAGGAAAGTGACAATTAGATTTTTTCTCCAGGAAATTAAAACCTCGCGTGTAGTAGTAACTATACCGGTTAATAATAATCTTACAACTGTACTACTTGAGCATGCAACAAACAATGCATGCCAAATAATGTTTGAAACGCCACTTCAAATATAATAATTTCTTTCAATAATTGGTCTCCGGAAGGAATAAATGCTCAGAGGCTATTTTCCTAATTCATTTTGCCAATTTAGAAATCAGTCTACTTTTGGTAACCGTTTCAGGTTTAACGATTTTATCTAGTAACATTAATATTTTCTTAGGTTTTGCGATAATTATATAAATGCAGAGAGTATCACAGAGAATCTATCAGTCATAGTTCGGGTAGATAAGCCTTCTTTTTTTGGAAATCGAATGTGTAGTTTTTGGGAGACTATTAATGGTTTATTTAGGATTTTAATTTGGAAAAGTGCATTTAGAGATCACGTTTTGCATTTCTTTTAATTTTTTGTTCAAATTCTTATCTCACGCCCAACTTTTTACGTATTATTCAAAAACTAAGTCTCTCTGAGTCCCTTTACTTAATAACAAAAAATGTTAACAGTCAAAGACTAGCGAGCAACTATAATTCTTCTGTAATTTTGATAACGATAGTGTGAGTATTTTTTTGTAGTTAAAATATGAAAATATAAAACACCCGTTGAATTGCCGTTTGATTGACGTTCAACGCATTTTATACGGCACACAATTGTCCATAACTGACTCCCTTATAACTCCCACTCTCTGCATTCACGGCATGAACATATATCAATGATTTTAACATGCGTACGCCATTACCAACCGATATTAATTAACAGTAACAAAAAATAAGGTATGATAAATAATAGGTTTGTATAAAAATTGGTAGAATACAACAGTCTCAACAAAATTAGATATTTAACGGAGGAACGATAAAAAATAATAAACAATAATAATACTATGAAAATGCTGAGACCTTTCACAAAAAAATGTGAGTACTACTACAACGAGAGGAAGTTTTGCGATAATTAACGTGTTAATAATAAATTGTAACAATAATTAATAATTATAATGATGAATATGTTTTGTACATATAATTAAATAGCACCGACGGAGCTCCAAAAAATAAATGACCACTTTGGTTTTTTTTTAAATACACGCTTTCCCTAAGGTTAAAATAATATCACAGTTATGGTTCAAGTTTCCTTCTTCTTAAAAAGGTAATTGGTACAGCAGTGATAGTAATACTTTTTCGTTTATTACCACTGAAAGCTATGATGAGATCTGGAAGTTAAATTCCCATGTTTTCGATTACATGAGAAATTTTTTAAGTTACGCATACGATTTCGTATTCTTTTCATTTTGATTATGAAAAGTCTTTTCTTAAGCCTATAATAATAATAATTTAGTTGTAGTTATCATTATTAAGTCTTTGGCCATTTCAGTTTGCATTGTGTATCGTACACGATATCATAACTTTGAGATAACTTCTCTGTGCATATAAAGTACTGACTTGTTCATGGAATGCACCAAGAAGAAATTGATTTAAAATTAATTATTTGTATTACCCTTTTTCACTTCCTCACTTTCTTTACCATCATCTTAACCGACTTGTAACGAGACTGTGTGTATGCGAGGGAAACCGTAGGTGCGGTCAATTATTAATAATAATACTCAATTATTTCGGATTGGAGCCCCTATTTATGCTATTTAACATTTAAAACATCAGCATTATTGGTTTCAGTTTTTAGTAATAACGCTGAAGATTAGTGAACATTTTTTTATAATAAGACTTAAGCAGCTACAAGAATTTTTTGCGATATTTCCTAGAGAGAGAAGAACATACCAATAATGGCTATTAGTCCAGATTGGCATATGAAAACCGTGTTTAAAATCATTTACCCTGCAAAAGAGAGCTTGCAATATTCCACCGCGGAATTGAACGCTACATCGAACACATGCTTTTGTCGAACTCTTTTTTATATTTGTATAAAATGCAGTAATTGCAATACACGTCCAAACTCGGACGCGAACATATTTTGTTAGACTGAAAACTGATGTGACGTGTGTCACACACCAGTCACTTTTGTACATGTGTCCAATGCATCATTAACTCTTGACAAACCAGAAAACAACAGTCATTTAAATGTTTTCACGAAATAACTCGTCTTACTTTTTTATCCACAAGGAAGCACTGTTTTCCTCATGGCGAATTTTAACTTACATAATGACGAGTTCTATTATGATCATAATGAGATTACTTCAATTTTTGACTGTTTTGTAGTAAAAGTACAGGTAATACTTTTTTCCTCTTCTCCTGTACATAATTGTGATCTCGTAATAATAATCACGTTTCCTAAACTTGTATGAAACATGATCAATCGGTAAAAAAATCAACTGAATAATTACCAAATGTGGCAATCGAGTAAGCATTGTTCAAGTAATAATATATACCCAGTTTCCGCGTTCATTTTTTCTATTAAAAACCTCATCCTCCCCAATTGACGCATTCATTCTTGTTTCCTGTGTTCAGATCAGAACAAGAACTATCTTGTTTATAACGTGGGACGGCAAACATTTTCATATACTTTTAACCTTAAACTTAGAATATTTGAAATACAAGTAATTTTAATTTTGTCAACAAGACATTGAAATCTTAACTTACACTAAAAAACCCTGAACCGGAAAAAAATTTCCATTTAATAATATAATATGCTACAAGAAAGCCTTGCATAAACTGTACGGAATCATCGCTGAATTAAAAATGTATATTACCAAAAAATTACAAAACGAACACGAAACGTTTTTCTTGCGAAACTTAAGGACAATAAGTGGTTCAAATTACGAGTGTTATATAACAGCTAAACTTATAATTTAATTCGAACCATTCAAATCTGAACTGTGTCCTTTTCAAAAGAACTTATCACCGTTTAAATAAATTAATTTTTTTCGTTTCGTTCTAAAATCTGCGTCAATTCTTTTGAATATGTCAAAATCAAAAACAAAACAACATACTAATTTGTTTCATATGCGAAACCTTTGTAAAAATTAAATTAACGCAGACAATTTATATTAACTTTGTGGTATTTACGACCTATCACTTGCGTTCGTTGCGTAAAAGAGTTAATACTTGGATTATAATGGATAACGAACATTAATAATAACTGATAAACGGTAAAGACTGGTAAAAATGTTTTTTGACATTATATTCGTGACTCCCAACAGTACGCAAGGCTGTTTACCAACTTCATATGATTTACAATTTATGCAGAGTGCTAGTAAAGACAAACTGGGTTTTTGGGTCTAATATTTCATATTTATGTATTATGTGCTAAATTACGACTCAAGCCTAAAGGTTGCGGTTGCAGACCATGTAGAATGAATTCCAAACTGCCATGATGAGATGATCCACCAGCTTTTCTGTGATTCGGAGAAACTTACTTGTCCCACCAGTCGGTTGAACCTGATTGCGCGTAAGAGCCACCATATCCAGAGGCAGCATACATGGGTGCATATCCTTGTTCTACAAAAACACAAATATAATCAAAAGTCATTAGATTGCTGAACAAACCAAACATAAACATACCTATAATTATGTCGTGAATTCAAATTGTTAACTTACGTTGGGAATACCCATTGCTGTACCCACCTCGGCCGCCACCACCACCTTGAGGTCCCCCACGAGAACTTCCGTGTTGACGGTAATCCCGAGAGCCGAATCCAGCTCCTCCGAAACTGCACAGAAAATATATAAAATGTTAAAACATGCACAACTGATAGTTTAATTTAGAGTTAGACAATATAGAGGATGTTGTCTGCTCTTACCGTTTCTGTCCACGACCACCACCACTGCGGCCATGAGAAGAATAGGAGCTCCTCATTTCGTTTGAAATGATTTCAAGCCATGATGGCATTTCTTGCTTAGTTTCTTGAACCAATTCAACCAGGTCCCGAACAAGGTTCTTGTTCTTTTCGTTGAAGAATGAAGTGGCAACTCCAAGATTACCCATACGACCGGTACGTCCAATTCGGTGAACATATTCTTCAATGTCGGATGGTAAATCGTAGTTGATGACATGCTTAATGTTAGGAATATCAAGTCCTCTAGCAGCAACCTAAACATAAGAGAAGAAAAACATTGAATAAAACTGCAAACCTAATATGCTTCCTATTACCTATCTTTCCAATTCACATCATTTACAAACTTAATTTACTCAGTAGCGAAAATATTCCTCAAAATGAATCAGGTTTCAAGTGTTCTTAAATTGACATCATGGTTAATGTTTGGAACTGATGGAATGATAAACACATCTACCTACTAAACACAGAATGTTAACTTACCGCAGTTGCGACAAGAATTGGAGTGCGTCCATTCCTAAAGCAGCGAAGTGCGTCTTCACGATCCCGTTGGGTTCTGTCACCATGAATAGATGTTACTGGGAATCCTTCCATGTGCAAGAAATCCGTAAGTTGGTCAACTCCACGTTTCGTTTCAACAAACACCAAAGTCAGGTTGGCGGCATCAAATCCCTCTGTCAAAGTACAAAAATAAAAATATTTAGTTAAATAGGCAAAATTACTTATCAAACTTGATTATAAAAATTGAATAATTTAAGCAAAAACATACCTGCTGCGTTCAACAGATCCAAGAGGAATGATCGTTTTTCATGTTCTTCGACCCAGAGAATCTTCTGGGTAATGTTTTCAGAGGTGGATCCTACACGTCCAACGGCCAAGAAGATGTAGTTATCAAGAAAATCTCTAGCCAACATCTGGATTTCCTTAGGGAAAGTTGCAGAGAACATAAGTGTTTGACGTTGGCCTGTAATTGGCATGGAGCTACGCTCGACGATTTCACGAATTTGAGGTTCGAAACCCATGTCCAACATTCTATCAGCTTCATCGAGGACCAGGTATCTGCAGTTATCCAAACCAATACGGTCACGTTTGATCATATCAGTTAAACGTCCTGGTGTTCCAACCAGCATTTGACAGCCCCTATCTAAATCGCGGAGTTGCTCCTCAACCTAATAATATGACAAAATTAACAAAAGTTAGTATTCGCAAATAAGAAAAATGCATCAACTGAAAATGCAAGTTTGGAAGTATAAAGCATAATATTATGTAACTTACGGGAGCACCGCCATATACGACACACGGACGTATAAGGGATCTGTACGCAAACTTTCTGGCTTCAATGTAAATCTGAGTTGCCAATTCACGAGTTGGTGCCAGTACTAGAGCAACAGGATACTGCTTGTTTCTTCGAGAGTATGTTCTTGGCTTAAAACTGAAGATCTCAGTTCCACGGTGGTATATATGGTTCAACATGGGAACCAAGAAAGCAGCAGTTTTTCCAGATCCAGTTTGGGCACATGCTAAAGAAAGATACGAACACTAATTAGTCATCTCGTTCCAACACTGACCATATGTCATAGTACTTATACTGAATTGTTAGCATATCAAGAAATTAGGTAACTTACCCATAAGATCTCTGCCAGCCATAACAATAGGAATGGCATACTTTTGTACTGGAGTTGGCCTAGTGTAGCGTGCCAATGCAATGTTAGTCTGAATGATTTCAGAGAAAGTTAAGTCATCAAAGGTGCTGATGTTCTCTGGGACATCGTTTCCGGTTGCTTCGACAGGGATATCTTCATATTTGTCGAAATTGATTCCAGTATTTCCAGTGGAAAAGAGTTCAGCTTCTACTCTATCATCCTTGGGGAGTGGAGTCTTCCAATCTTCGGCGTTAGCATTGTAGGCGGATGTTTGTCCACTATTATTGTAGCCAGTAGTGTAAGAATAGCCTCCACGACCACGATTACCTCCTCCATAAGAGTTGCCTCCTCCAGCGGCAGGATCCTCTTGCCAACGATTGTTTCTTTCTACATTTCCATTCTGGTAACCACCATTGTTCCAGCCTCCATTCTGATAGCCTCCACGGCCACCTCCGCGACCTCCACGTCCACCTTCATAACCATTCCATCTTTGGTCGCCACCGTTGGCATAACCATTGTTATAACCACCACGGCCATTAGTGTTGTTGTAAACACGTCCGTTCATGTGACCTTCTCCACGTCCACCACGGGGAACACCGCCTCCACGGGGAGGTCCGTAAGCTGCAGCTGGTGGGGGAGGACCTGCTAGCTGCGGGAACTGGGCTTGGGGTGGTGGCTGTTCAAATTGTTGGGGGTAACCTTGTGGGGGAGCTTGTTGAAGCTGGGGATCATCGAACTTAGAATATCCTGCACCTGCACCGCCTTCTGGTATACTTCCACTTATTAGGTGCGGTGGAACATAACGTTGGTACAGAATGGGCTGATTATTCAGATCTATACCAGCAAACTAAAGAAAAATATACAATTAAATCATTTAATACCACCACTGCAGTAGTTCTTAATACCTACTTACTAGATGACGTCATGATGACGTCAACACTTAATTTTCCTACATTTAACTCAAGCTAAATCAGACGTTTAGGATTAATACATTAATCCTGAGCATTTAAAAATTAATCTGATCAATCAGGTGATCTTTGAATTATTCCCAAAAAATCCCCTCAACGTCATTTCTCAACCTCTCAACTTTCTAATTTTTTCCCTACCCAATTATCCCAAAATTCTCTTACTTTACTAATTTTTCACCTTATTTCCTTAATCAAAATATATTAACGTACCTGCTGCTCGAGACCTGCGGCATTTGGAGTTCCATAACTCATAATTTTAATTAATTTTCAAAAGTTTTTTCACGAGTGATTGAGACCCACACCTTTTCTTTCAAAATGGCTAACGCGAAAAGGACGATGAATTGTTCGTCTCTCTCGTCTATTGTCGATTCTTTTATTTCTTGCGTCTATATTTCCCTACACTAAAAATTGTACGACTGCACTGCACTTGTACAAGTTGAGATATGA
>JAQFXM010001438.1:0-32375 GCA_034693345.1 Entomobrya multifasciata
AGTAAAACTCTCCTGATGTGGCCAAGGCAAGTCCGAAACGCATTTAAAACTCACAACTGTTAAAGATATTTTATTTTAAAGATCATTATCATATCTACTAGCGACTTTTATAGTGTACTGCGTACACTAACGAGTATCATTTGTGTACATCTGGCTTTGCTAGTTTACTATAATGTGAGTCGCAAAGATAATTCGTTCTTATTCAGATTATCTGCCTCACTTTGTCATAAAGTAATTAGAGATAATTTTAGATCATGTTTGTTCCTACATTTTATTTAATCATTCTCATTCAGATTAGCGTACGCCTCACTTGTAACAACTTAATTACATACAACAGACGACGTATTTGATCCTTTAAAATTACATAAAATTCGGCGCAAAATATAACTTTAATTACTTATTTTTATTTTTAGACCAGTCGTTTTATGTTCCTGTACCTCTCGTCCTCTCTTTAACTTTAATTCCTTCTGACGTCATTTCGTTAGAAAAATAAATAACTGAGTAAGGGTACCACGAGCCTATCAATTTTCTTTGTGAGTACATTAAACATAGGTCCAAATGGGACAAGGTATTTGGTTACACGTGCCCAGTTATTCCTTCCAAACTCTAACCGTTTACTTCTAACTACCGAATTCTGCGTAGTACACAATGTTTAGACTTCACTATATTTTTAGCACTGCTTATGCTTTGTTCTTCCACAAAACGGTGCTCTTTTATAACTTTAAAACAAGTTTTGTAATGCGAAAACCATACCCATCATCATCATCTCCATCTACAACAATCACTGTCGCCGTAATCTTTTCGCTTCCCTGTTCCTGGACCTTGTCCTCATCTCGTTCGGTCTAATCTCACAAGCTTTTTTAAACATTGCAAAAACTCAAAAGCTTATCCCTGTATTTTGTTTCCTGGAAATGGAACGAAATAGGAAACTACTGTTACAAAACACAACACAATGAACAAAGTAGTGAGAAAATCTAAAGGGAGAATAAACTCGTTTTCTCTTTCTCGTTTCTTTGAAAAAGAGAAAAAAGTAAATTGTCTGCCATTACAAGGGAATAGGAGATTTGGAGTAGAGAGAAAACCTATCAAAAACATAGGAAAAGTGTATACAAGAAAAGATAACCCATTTTTACAGTAATGATATGTTATTCCAATATATGGCACACGATACTTTTAGTTAAGTCTATTGCAAATCGTTGTTTTCCTTCCGTCGTACTAATAAATGGAACTTGAAACGTGCAAGTTGCTATTAGGAGTTTTCCATGTTGTTTTTATGAGATAAAATGAATAAAAAATAAATGCTACATACACAAACACATATATACATACATACATACATACACAGTCTGAAAGCATACCATCTAAGCCCATAACATTTACAAAGAGTATGTCATTGGTCCAAATCAAACCAAACAAAACCAGTCAGTTTTTCGATTTAGGGGATTTCATCAATGTTTTAAAGGTCTGCTGATCCTTTCATTTATTCGTTTAGTATCAGCATTGCAAAATACGTATATCCGTAATATCTGGTAAGAGTTTAGATGAAATGTCTGTATATAAATCTTTTGTACTTTTAATAATGATAATAGTAATAATGGTAAAGGATGTATGGTGTTGTTGTAGCCACTTACTGAGATTTGCTTTTAAATAAAAGAAAAATACACCGATTTCGTACCATTATTACTATTCCCTATTGTAAGGATAACGCATTGCGAACAATGAACATGGAGCCATTCAGGAAACACATAAGACACATAAATGCAATGCACAATACATAAGATTAGGATTATAGTTCCGAGAAAACCGAAAAAATACACGTTTTCTTGTGTTGTCACATACTCCATGTCACTCTATATTATGTGTGGGTGCGTAAGAAGCGTATGGACATGTGAAAGATTTTAAGATTTCCCATACGCTTTGACTTAAAATTTGAAGTGGAAAATATGTATCAATATAGCATTGGCAGCACTTTGCTCGTTTTAAGTATTTATGCACTGCTACCATTTCTCCCATTTTTCTGGGGGAAAATCCATAAGACATGATATACCATTGTAATTGCTGTGTTTCTACTTCTCTAAATGCATATTTTAGTGGGCTGTTTAACTTGATGGCACGACACGATGAAAAAAACCAAGTTTTTTCAAAGACATTACTATTACGAGCGAGGCATCTAAAAGTGCTTTTTAGAAAAGCTGTGTACAAAGTAAAAGTACCACCGACTGAGTCACTATATCCGATCGAATTCAGAAAGATTAGCCATGTAAATAAAGTAGGTACATGCTTTAAACCAAGCAAAACAGCAGAAAAGCAGATGTGACTTTGAATGTTGATGTCCTCCTTTTAGCCTTTACGATCAACAATTGTTGTTCGCGTGGTAGCTGGCGGTGATCCTGATCCCCTAACAGCACCGATTAAGAATAGGAAATGTATAGGAATTCTAATGTTATACATACTTTTAGATTTAACTATATAAGAGCATAAAATAAGGAAACCTAAAAAAAATCCAAAATTAGATTACCTTTCAAATTAAAGGGGATTACCTGGTTTGGCACGACCAACCGATGATGCAACCTTATCTAAATTGATGGGATAAATGTATTTAAATGCAAGGTTGTTCTTAAGCTACATTTGAGATTGGATAAGATGCTTCAGGGAAAACCAAACAATTTGATTGCATAAACGGTGTAAAAATAGACAAGGCATGTTTTCGACGTGCAATCTTGGTTGATTATTATGAAATGGTAGAAGAATCATTTTTTACCTTGTTTCTTTTGCCTTTCTTTGTATATGTACCTGGACTACCTTTCCCCTCAATCGCAATCGAAGGAAAAAATACTTCATACAATTACGATTATAATACATCTAATATTGCGAGCAATATCAGTTTATAAAACCAGCAACCTCATTTTTCGGAATTCAACCTTGTTTAAATTGCTACTGCTTTTGGGTCAAAAAATATTCATTTTATAGCTATCTTCCTTTTTTTACCTTTCCCGTTTCACAAAAAAACTGAAGTTAATCTAAATCTTATATCATGATCATGAGCGGCCTTAATTCTTTTAGAAAATTCATTTTCTCTTTCTCTGGTCTGGTAAAAGAGTGGATTTGACTGAAACGAAAAAGAAATGTGGAGTAAGGTAATGTGTTTGGTGTGTAACATCTAACTATTTATTTAGTTTTTTTTTACCTTTATACTTTCCCGAGGCGAGTCTGTAGTCTGTACCCAATTATTACATAAACCATTTAACAAAAAAACGTTGGATTCACCCGATTAAGCTCTCTTGGCCTCTCATATCTTTTATGCAGTGCAATAGCTGGAAATTTTCTACCATATTGCTTTTCTGCTGGCCCTTTGCTTTTCCCAATAAAAATGATATATTGCCAAATGAGCGGATGTGGCGAAAGTTTGCGGTGAATGCAGGTTGCACTATGAGTACTGCTGAATGAGTAAAAGTCTGCGAATGCAAAGATAGTAATTTTCCGAGTTTTTATATGCAAGCGCATGCATGCATGCATACCTACATATATGACAAGGGAAAATCTGGGGAATGGGAACAAAAGGGATAAGAGTGGGCCATACAAAAGTGAACAAGTGGAGATGCGAGATTTTGAGCGGGCGTTCTCATCCTCCGTCCTTTTGTGGACTACTGACTGGGGAAAAGAATCCTACATATTATTCCAATAGGCCATATATAAAATTATATCAGTTCACAAAATCTATTGAATAAGAGTAAATTTAATGGAGTGTAACAAGAAGAAGCTTTGAAATCATTACATGATCCGACATTCATACAATTCTACTCCCGGGAAGAAATGCTGCGTGCATCAAAAGTAGCAGAAAAACAACATTTGTTCTCATTCTGTTATTTACTTGCAACGCATCACATTCTGCACACAAACAAACACGCTTATATTCCAAAACCGACAACAACAAACATGAGTGAGAAAGCAATGACTAGACGACTCTTCCACATATACCTTAAGTACACGTCTTGTTTGAAATGTACAAACAGAAGAGGGAGAAAGTGAAAGTATGCATGAAAATGGTGCACATAAATCTAAATCACAATATTTTATAGTGATTATGTGAACTGAATATTATATCAAAGATGAATCTTCGCCTCACTCGACTCAAAGAGCGCGCTCTGGAATCAAGCAATATTGTGTGGAATATATATGTAATGCATAAGCACATAAATCTGGTGAAAGTTTAAATCAAATCATATCTCAAGGAAGCAGAAAATAGAGGAGAAAAGAAACACATCTCTCAACTTCCCTCATGCAATTTTTCGCTTTTTACATCTTTTCTCTACAAAGCGGTAGCAGACTTCTATTCTCTGCTTTACCTCCTTGTTAAAAGCTGTCAGCAAGCAATTCATTTAAAAAATGTAAGATGAGTGGTTATGTTCTCCAGTCTGCAGTAACGGGAAATGGAATGCTGTATACAAAAAAGCTGTTTAGAAAGGAAGCGACCCGGAAAAAATGGAAACTTCTTTTTTTCTGGGTAAATCGGATGAATGAACATAAAAAAGATGTGATGATGACAAAAGGTGCATTTTCATCATCGCTGGCACCTAAATAATATAAACCAGAAAATATATGTGTAGGTACACAAAGACATCACACCTTATATACCATAATTTAATAATATATTACATGTTTCTATTGAAGAAGACAATTTTTTACGGATTTTATTGTACCCTGTCTTCTTACCACATGGAAGGTAGAAAACATGCTATGGGAAAAAGAAAGTATATTTACCGTTTATCATTTTAGGTTGATCTCATAAAAAAAGCTCTACTTTTAGGTTCGTGAGATGAGTTTTTTTGGCTGGTGCGGTGTGATGTAGTTTAATGCACGTGACTTGGTAAAGTGCAAGGTAGTATTTTTGTATGTTTTCTTGATCGTGTCGTAAATCGATTAAGTGCATTTAACGTGTTGACAGGATCGACAGCTTCTCTAATGATTACTTATTTGGTATTTGGCGTGTAGTGTGGAATAGACACGTGTGGAACGAGTGTTAGTTCAATTTTTGAGAGAATATGTTCACAAGCAGCAAGAAGACGTGATCTAATTAGAAAAGTTTTCAAGAAAACTTCAAACAGTACTTTATTAGTTTTTCTAGTTTGTTGTATGGACAGCAATTTAGTAACTTCAAATCATTATCGTGGCATCGTCAAAAACGAAGGATCTACTTGTTTGCTGTTCGCATCACAAAAGTGTCACTACAAAAGCAATTTACATTGTGGTTCCGTGCTTAGCGTAGAAAGTGGAGTATAAACTTTATCAAGCTCTCTCAAATCTGAAAATAATATCTCGCATAAATATATGCTCTTTATAGCTTTCTAATGAGCTTGTATACATAATACATGCATGGATACTGAAAAATACCACCAAGCTATGTTCCAAGAAATGCAGCTATATAATGTTAGTTTAAGTGGTTTTTATGCATTTAGGTCACTTTGCTATATAATCTTTGCTCCTTTGTATAGTAAACATGATTTGATTTATGCACAAAATGTCTAACGTCACTATTAAGCTAGTTAAGTACATATTTAGCAAAATAATGGCATATATTACATTATACTACACAATATTGGCTCACAAAAGACCAAGACCGCCACGGTTGCATGATCGACATGATAAAAAACAAGTAAAAATTTTGCTCTGCTTGTAAACAAAATAAAATTACAAAACAAGATAAAAAGCTCCAGCAATTTTGATTACACAAAATGTCGGCCACGCACATGTTAGGAACTAGAGCATGAGCACAGCTAAGGCACAGACTTTTTAGAGTATTCAACTCACATCATTTCTCACTCTTCCGTTTTGGCACACACGCATTTTTTCCTCTTGCTACAATGTATGTATAATAAGTGCTTAGTAGGCAAGAAATTTACGTAAAAATCAAACCTCAGCAAAGTTCAGTTTGTTTCCCAAGGTGGATAAAAAAACTGGAATAGCTTCTATCAAAAGTGAATGAAGTTTTTTGTAGACAGTTGCTCTGTGGAACTAGGTAGCTGTCGTCGCACAAAAATTTGTGCGTAAACAGGTACCCACCAGAAACGAATTATGATCACGCATGCCCCTTCCTTCCCTATATCCCTTAATAACTTATATGTATGCATGGTGGTGAAAAGCTATGTCCTTTTTATGTACAATGTACACACAAGTTAAGACGTTACAAGATGACAATATAACTGTAGCTGAGATAGTTAAAGGACGAAGGACAATGTCAGCATGAAGGAAAGAAGAACGGCAGCTCCATCCAAAGAATTAGACAGAATTTGCAAGCCAGCACACACTGAACATCACATCAGATGCAGATAGGCACACAAACTTCTCTGAATATCTGGCTTCTCTCGTCTTCTTCGTTTTTTTGGTACGATGCTATCCAAGAAACAGCCTTATTACATATTTGCTGAAAGAATCTCATAAATCTTCATGAAAATGACATTTTCTTCCTTAACTTGCTTGCTTTTTGCTTTAACCCACACAAACGAATTTTTTAGGGATAAAACGTATAATATTTGCTAAGATTCTTGTATCTCCAAACTACACACACACACAATGATACCGCACTTGCCAATATAACTGCCTTTAGTACCTTCACTTTCGTAACGACCTAACCACTACGACTGTGGCCACACACAGTCAAGCTTTCGCTTTACGTTAGTCACTTGACTTTCTTTGTTGGTTGGTGTGTGTTATTGATGCAAAAAATGCGGTGGGCGATAGTCAAGTCTTATCACTTTTCGTTAGCTTCATATGGAATAAAACGGGTAAAACGAGCGATACACAGATACTACCAAAGAATACTCAAGGCTACTTGAGTTGATGACATTTTCTCAGGCTATCACCTACCAAATAACTATGAGTATGTGTGCCACTGGAAAGTGAAGAGGCGCCCTTAAAAATGTAACTGGTTTTTGCTCAGTAGGATATTAAGATTGTCAGTGTTGGTACTTGTAGTGTGCCATGTACAGTTGCTACCAAGCAAATATGTACGTTACTGTATTTGTAGAGCCTTGCTAGAAAATTTACCAGGAAATGAAATTGTGAAGCAAGCAGTAATTTTACTGAAATTAGATTTTATTGGTATATGTGAGATGAGCACAGGTTTCATGCAAAGACGCTTTGTATTTAAAATTGTTTTTTGGTTCGGTTTCCAGGAACTTCTGACAAGAAAGTCACAAAACGTTGAAGTGTTAGAGGGCGAAATTTTTCTGGGAATTCCAGAGAGCTACCAGATTTATATCTATCTGGCTGCTATCACCCCAATATTTAGTTTACATCTGTTTAGCCTTTTTCGTAAGTAGATGTGCACTGTACACGTGTAGCTCAAGATGGATGGTTTCAGACAGATTTGTAGCCATGCTGTTGTGAAATAGTGGAAAAATGTAGACATGGGCAACATTCTGAGAAGTATTTCACAGTCACTTCATTCGTATGCGCTTATTAATAATTACGTATAAAAGAAAAGGATTAGGATTGTTTGAATAAATTCTTCGTCAAGAAAAAGGAATTAAGCAAGAAACAATTGAAATTCTTAGGACTTCTCATGGTTGTGCATTTGCTAAAAGTTTACATTCTTGTCAAAAATTCATATTCATATAGTATTCTCACAAGTTGCTATACAAATATTGCATTATCTTGAAAAATTCGCGTACACTTTGCAAAACACATAAAGCAAAGACAAGTAGAATGTTTCTCAGAAAAGGAGAAATTAAACATACCAAAGAGCATTAAAAGAGCTGTACTTACAGATATTTACAATTCTGCTCGGTAGTTACTCTCATGCATTAGTTTTATAGACATCAATACTGGCAACAGACTGTATACATTGCGCCAGGTCTCGAAAATAGTTTACTACTACTACTCAAAGTAGCATAATGTTATGTAAACAAAATTAAATGAGCTAACGTGTTTCTCTTAACATAAAATGTGACCCTGTCGTGCATTCAATTTTTACCAAGCCGAAGGCTATAGATGTACTTTAATGTTAAATAAAATTACAAAATGACGCATGTTGTGAACATGTGATTTGATTTGCGATAGTTTATCTTATTAACTTTTTCATTACATTACTGGTAGAAACGCAGGTGCCTTTATTATTTTTTGCCTGAAGTTTCCAGTTCCCTCGATGGTGTCCTATGTCGTTTTCAATTTACATTTTTTACGTAAACTGATGATTACGCCAAGAGCAATCTCGCTTTTAATACAAAACATGCTGCAGAAAATATAGTCTTCTAAATTTTTGATACAAGTTTTAAACGCTAGAAAAGAAAGAATTTTTAGGGTTCAGTATTCGTGAAATATGTTTGCTTAGGTGAAAATTTGGCCAAGTTCATGCCTTTCACTTGGATTATTATGTTTCTAGTGCAAAATCATTTGAAATAGGTATATAAAATATGCGTATTTGAGTAATGAGCTGGAACAAGAACTAAATAGTCTCCGTATGAATTACGTCGTTGCAACATCAGTCTCAAGGAAAAGTAGCTGTTTACAAACAGTTTGCTTTATATCCCAACATTTATCAGCGTAATGTCTCCATCAACCTGCCGAACTGTTCCATCAGTGCCAGCTCAGCTCTATTTCAGTCTAAAAACGCACAAACTCTCATTTCACCTTCTTTTACACATTTCCCCCTTGAACAAAGCCGGCTTATATTCCCTTTCACTCACCTTCGCCCGCCTGCTGCACAGTAAACTGGCATCCTAATTAGATTCCCACGAGGCACTCAATTTTGTACCGTTTCCAGCTCCTTTTTGAACACACAAAGTCTATCTGAAAAGGGAAAATATAGAGAAAGCATCAACACTTCACATAAAATTATCTCACGTGTTTGTCATTTTTCTTTTTATGTTCCCACCGACTAAAGCCTACTCACTCACACACGCACAAATAAAAACTCACGCAGGTTTTCCTGAGAGAAAACCCCAAGAGTTCTTTCACTTGTACAAGGCAAAAGAGAGAAAAAAAACTCTTTTTTCACTTGTCTTCTCCCTTGATGTATAGGTGTGGTGTGTGACGTGCCGCAATATAATTCACTTTTTTCCTCACGCAGGTAAACTTCTCGCGAGGAGTTTTAATTTAGACGAAAATAATACCACTTCAGAAAAAAAAACAGGATTTGACTTTAGATTTACCCCTTGGTACGTTGCGAGTGTAGTGTAATGCAAATGTCACAAACAAGCATGTAATCGAACTCTTTATTATGAAAACTGGATCAATTGGTCGATTGGGAAAAAACAATTTGTACCCTTATCTTTACAAGTTAAAAAGTTGTACAAGGCTTCCTTTGACGCAAGTCTCCGACCCTGCCACATTTCCAATACGTAAAAGTTCCA
The DNA here is from genome assembly GCA_034693345.1 of Entomobrya multifasciata. NCBI lineage: Eukaryota > Metazoa > Arthropoda > Collembola > Entomobryomorpha > Entomobryidae > Entomobrya > Entomobrya multifasciata. The sequence goes on from JAQFXM010001438.1 coordinate 9,351, forward strand.
CATAAAAATTGCCGTTTAGCTGCTTTTTGAATGGATCTATGCGTTGTTGGAGAAAGTGGTTGTCCCTTGTTTGCATCATAAAGTGTAAGAAGAGAACAGAGGACAAAGAAATCTTAAAATCGAGAACAAGTCTATAAAAAGATGTATAGTAGCAGTGGCGTCAAGCTGTAATTATTCATGGCATGGTGGGCCCATTAAAAATTACCAAGAACGAGTCCCTGACTTGACTTGACTGCCACCCAACAAAGTTCACTTTGTTTAGTTTTGTTTACGAGGAAAAAACGCAAACGTTACGTTCTGTATAGTAATATAATATTGCATTACGTGAGCATTTAGTCTGAAACGTGCCTCCCTCCCTATGCAGCATAACGGTCAACAGTACAGCCAAATTCTTTAAAACTTTTTATAAAACTATTTATGCTTTTCTCAAAACTTTTCTTACACAAATAACAAAGATTGGGATTACAAGAAAGATGAAAATATTGAATATGCTTTTGAGTATTATGTTTATTGGTGACCTCTCACCTGCTGATTTATAATCACATTTTCGTAGTAATAATGATGTGAAATATAATAATGAAGTAAACAAGAAAAGGAAAATTTTGAAAGAAATCAAATTAAGAATGCAAGGAAATGGCAGGTCCCCCATGGCTTTACTACTTTTAGTTCAATAGAGCATTTTGGATTTCATTTATCATTGTATTATACATGCTAAGGTATATTTATATGTATCTTAATGGTAGCTTATATTAAGATGTAAGAGATTTATAGGGTGTTTGAAAATGTGATTTAAAAGGTGTTAATTGTGCATTTTCCCGTTTACTCTTCCTTGAGGTTTTAACATTTAAAAGATTTTCATATGGGTGCATCGCGTGTATTTTTATAATAGCCTACTTGAGAAAGGCCGAATGCCGACTATTGCTTTGAGTTGCGAGATGACTTATGAGGGCTGTGTACGTATTTGTAAAATGGTCGAAAGGAGTAAATGGTGTGTGCTAATTGATTAAGCCCTACTTCGTCCTCTATTCCTCTATCCTGTCTTTGGCAAAACTGCTTCGTCGTCTTAAAAAGCAAAATCTTAAGTGCTTTTACTGCCGCCGTCCTTCATTGTTAATGTTTTTCAAAAAAAAATCACTGGAGGCTGTTCCAAAATAATTTCAAAAGTATTTGTATTTCCTTTTAACTAGTTTTCTTGTTAAAAGTCAAAGCTTTATTGCTTCAACTTTAACTATATTCAAAGCTATTTGCTTGAAATAATTATACAAAAAAATATTTCTGTTTAGCTGAAGAAAAGAAGTAAAATGGTTTCGGTGGAATATCAAGACTGACATGTTTACAAGTTTTGGATTTTATCATAATGGTTTGAATTTTTGTCAGTGCATCAAATAATGAGAATGACCTTGAGCAAACTTTTATTGTCCACGTTCAGCCATTGTATTGTGTTCCATTTCGTCGTAGTTTGTGACGGAAACTGTTATTAATTAAGTTTTTAATAAGGCCAGGCCCCTCTAAAATTGAAAAGCATACATACATATTCATACAACACGAACTTAAAATAAAAGAAGAACATGAACATGAGACTATGGAACCAAGTGGGAGAAAATGAAAGTGACGTTTTTCTAGTTTCCCTTTATAAGGTTTTGTTTGAAGTTTGAAATAATTAATAAGTCAACTGTGATTTTAAAGTTAACTTTGTTAAGGATTGTATTATTTTGCAAGAGAGAAACTAGAGAGTCTGTAGTTTTGTTTTGTGCGAACATGTCATGTCTTTATTTTTCGTCCAGTTGTTGTTTTCAAATGCTATACATATCGCAATTTCAAATTTTCATCAAAAGAAACTATTATTAAATTAGTGTGTCAAAGAGAAATGCCAAAACCATATGAAATAAAATATAATTAGAGGAAGTGAAACAAAATGACAATGAAAGATAAAATCTTTACTGTTTTAAGTTTCGTGCTATTATTTTGTTTCCTTCTATAAATAAAAATTGTGGAATTTGACAAGAAATGTCTATTAAATTTTATACTTATAAGGTTATTCTTATATTCAACCGTTCTGGCTGGTAAATTTGTCAATGTTTTCCATTTTTCCAAACTTAATACACAAACTTGCCAATAATAATTTTGCCATATGTCACATCTCTCTGTTTTTTGTACATTCATTTTTAGAATAAAAAAATATGTTGTTGCTGACATCATTACACACGAAAGCCTGTAGAATGAACGTGACTTGGTTTTCAAAGACAAAGAATTGTGAAAAGCTTGTGTTGCGTATATTTTGATGCGTTCTGTTGTAGCATTTTTACTGCAAAAGTAGAGGATAGATACGTCAGTCATATTTTCATAGTTATCAACATCATCATTATCATCACCATTCAGCATTGAGTACATGTGAATGCGTAGTCCTTTTTTGCGTGCCCAATGCTCAACAAACCATATCTACAGAAAGAGAGAAAAAAACTTTCAAAAAAATCCTTTAGCTGATAACAGCACAAGATGATGTTTTGTACGAATTGAATGAACGTTCCTCAATTTTGACTTTCACTTTATAACATACAGAGAAAGAGGATGATGATGTAGCAAAAGCAAAGCCATAAAATAAAGTAGTACACTAATGGAACAAAAGCATCTCTCTTGAAATTTACTGTCGTGTGTAGTCTTGTAAGCGCTTTCAACTCGTCAAAAAACTTGTCTTCCATTCCTACTTGCCATTTCGACTTTGACTGAAACAAAAAGGGACACTATATTGAAAATTGAGGGTTTTGGCAACAAAGTTGATGGAATGGAAAAGAGGCTGCATGAATGCGAGAAAAACTTTAAAAAATATAGTTATTACTGTAAAACTCAAGATGTAAAAGAAATGAAGCTGAAGCGACATGAGAAATAAGAATGGTTCCTATTAGATGAGAAAATATAAAATATAAATATATTTTATTGCACTATGCTATACTTCATAATATATATATCTGTACATTATGGCTGAAGAAATGTATAAACGCAATACGTGAAACATAATCTTCTTGTTCCTCATCATCCAAAATTTCCTTTTCCCATTAAAATCTAACGAGTTACATTAATAAATACGCACATTACGAGAAAGTGAACCATTATAGTCCTTTTCCGTTTTGATAAAGGTTGACACAAAATATTCTGACCAAGTTGGGATACGGTTTCTAATGCTCAAAATTGGAATGGATGATGATGATGCTGTATCCTTTATGCGAACAAAGGAAAGATGTAGAAGCGTAAGTTTCTTAGAGAATAAAAGCTTATTCAAGAGCAGTATTCAAAGTCGCTGTAATCCTTGTGCTCGTTTTCCATCCACAAAATGCAATTTTTCGCATCAAACTTAAATTCTAATTCGTACAAAGTAAATGGAATTTTTTGAATCCCTGTTCCCATACATTACTTATTTTGCATGTGTACATTCAAATTGTACTACTTCGGCTTTGTTTGCTTGCTTCTTTTCTCACAGCACAAAAGAGTGTACCTAGCCCACATTTTGATTATCATATCATTCAATTTGAGTTATTATATACCTTCAAGACCAGGGGTATACCGTAATTCTTAAGGCTTCCCGATTTTTGTAAAGAAGTGAAAGCAATGGACCATTTGCAATCAGTTGAATCTGTACAAGAATAAAAGATTCACTTTCATATCACCTGGTACATTTCTTATTTTACAGTGCTGCCTTAATATCTACATTTTTATTCTTTTATGTTGACAGTAACGGGAGTCGTTAATTATTTGCTAATTTTCTACAAAAGGAAAAGGAATTATATTATACATTATGACATACAATAGTTGAAATGAAGGCAATGTATTTAGTTTCAACCATGTACTTTACAAGCAAATAACTCTAGTTTGTAACAACGTACATTATTGATTATGCGTTCCGTGCTTTTTCTTTCACTTTGTGGTCCTTTTATGTCAACCAAAATTTACAAACCCTAATGAATTTATTCATCATTGCTGTGCAATGGCCAAAATGTACATTTCAAAATAAGATGATAAAATTTTCATAAAATGTTATGAAACGGTGCGGTCTTTTAAATATATTCTACTTTTTGATGTTTTTTTTCTGACACAAAGTCCATACAGAACTTTACCTATTTGCTCATTCAGTTCATTGTTCCTTTCACGCACTTAATTCTTATTCTCGCAAAAGTACATAAATAGATTCATGAGTCAACAAACTGTAGACAGGATAACTTAATCATCATCTTTGCAGCGAGCTCTTTAATTAGACAAACGACAAAACGTTAATAGGAAGAAGGAGCTTCTTCATCATCAACAACAGAGAGGCTTTTTCTCCATTTTATATCTACGTAAAACAGACAAAACACTTTCACTTCAGTTAGATGAACTAATTTCTCTTCTTTAGCCGCTCTCACTTAAAATTACTGTGCTACTTCAACTGCACTTCCTACTAATTTGTCTTTTTCTCAACCCTTTCTCTTCCTATTTATGTCAGTTCAGTCAACATTTTATTATCTAGCTTTATTTCCCTTCTTAACTCTGTTAAGCAGTTAAAGTGGCAAAAGGAACACAATTTGACACGCTGTAACTACAGCATAAATACTTATCAAATTTTACACTTTCCCTTTTCCAAAAACTACACAGTTTTCATCCAGTTTCCTTTATAACAAAGGGAAATGACTTTACAAATAAAATATGTTTAATAAACACAGTTTGTCGCTATAAGATGCAATTTATACAGATTAAAACATTTTCTTTCGCATTTTCATCTAATGCAATTTAACCTTTATAAATATATGTATATACACGCAGTAATATCACTTCGTAAGGTGAAAGTTACTCGTACAATTCCGTATACGGATGTACCCACTAAAAATATTCGTCTGCTTGTTTTATATTTTAGTGTTTTGGGAGCAAGCATTTCATTTTATTATTATTTACTACAAAAAGCATCTTCCATACTTAATGATCATCGCCTGTTTTACTTCTTATTACAACTTTCACTCTCTCGCTCTAAACTAGTCTTTTCTTATGCGTCATTTGAAGGTCTTTGGTGTCCTATTAACATCAAAATCTGAATTGTTATTTTTATTAGTTGTAGCACAAACATCATCGTCATACTCTGATGACAGTACTTAAAGTTTAAAAAGGAAATGTACGCAGTGTTCTAGGTACTCGCATCGCATCGCATGCCTGGTATGAAATGATATGCTTAATAATAGCCTACTCTGGCCTTATGATGTCTGTACACTTTTCCGCATCAATGTTTCTGGCAACAAGAAAATGGGAGCTTGTCATCGGGCAGCAAATCACAAAGCGACAAAAACAAAACAGTAAGGTTATCATAAATACATGTTATTTTCCTGATCAATCAGCTATAGCCAAACAATACATTTTGCTGTATATATTCTCTTATTTCGTTTCTTCCAAAATAATGACTCAAATAAATAGAAAGGAAATCGAAATATAAATATGACAAGGGCACATTATAGAGAGATACATTCATGTAATGTAAAATCACCATTTTTATACATCACGAAGTTCCCTTGAGTCCATAGTGCTACTAAACTTGTGGAATTCCATTTTTGCCATCGTCATCTTCTCATCACTGCCATACCATTCTTTCCATCAGAATACCCTCTGTCTTTCAGTCAGTCAGTCAGCCGTGTGGCATGGCAGCTCGATTGTATGTAGGCCGCTGTCCTGGGAAAAAACTACGTTTATAGTTTGTCTTGTGCTTTCTTTCTAACTGAGTGAGTTGGTGTGTGACAAAAATAAAAGGTTCAAAGCAGCAGTACTTTCTTTCAGAGTGAAAACGCACATCAGAGAGTAATGTACGGTACAGTAGTGCTAGTGCCACTATTCACGGTTCGCAATGCGATGATGATATGATGACTTCTTGCTGGAGTGAAAAGTAGGCTAAACGAATCAAAAAGGGAAAAAGATGAGACGGGAAAGGAAAGGGGACAAGAGAAGAAGAACAGCAACAACAGCAAATAAAATTTGGCATTACATTTACAAAATATCTTATGTGTACAAAAATAACATATACAATAAAATACATATGTATATAATATGGTCCTTTACAATGTTTGTTTTAAAGGAGAAAGCATAGTGGCGAATGAATTGAAGATCATAGCATCATTGACAAAAAGTGAGACCAACCCGAAGAATGGTCTTGCCTGGCACAAGACAAGTATTGCTTTTTTCCTTTCCTACTCCCTTTACTGTTCTGTCATCATTGTCGTATTCCTACTGTCTCCATGTCGCATTCGCATTACTTACGCAGTACAACATAAGTAATACGTAGAAAACGTATGTACTTCTCTTTACTTTCTACTTTGTGCGCCATAAAATAAGAAGGACACCATTCTGTCCCTGACAGCTAGGGTCAGACTAGTAGACTAGACTATAACTGTACAAGAGATCCCTGTTAAGTCAATATGGGTTTTGTGTTAAAAATAAAAATAAAATAGAAGAAAAATATCTCTACATTTTCATACTACACTTAGCGATGAACTTCAACAGGAAAAAGTCTCGTCAGTTAGTACACAATCTTCTTCACTCAACTCCTTTTCACCAGCAAACAAAACAACGCGAGCAGAAACACTGCCATCATTATAGCCGTATTAGTCCATTTAACGTGTTCCCTAAATACTTTTTAATGTGCATGTGTATGTTTTATTTATTTATACGAAATGTACTTTCCTTTTTGGTAGAACTTTGGCAAAAATCATCAATTTTACTGTAGTATGCTATGCCCTTGCTATCCTTCAGGCTTCAAACTCAAGAGACACTAGAAAAAATTCTCTCGATTATTTTTCTCATTACTTACTTTTTAGTGCGTTTGCTGCTTTTCGTGCAATAATAACTACAAAAACATGTAAAGAGTGGAGACCCTTGGCCTATAGCCTTTTACTACTTTGCTATGGAATAAATAATATGCTTATATGTATGCCTCCTGCACTACTACATTCTAAGAAACTGATGACGATGATCATAATAATAATAGCATATACATACATACATAAGTGAGTTTGGCCTCTTCTCCATCTCCTCCACCCTCTCCAAACAACAGGGACGACACGGCACACTCTTCTCGTTTTTCCTTAGACACGATAATTTAAGATTCTTGGCTTCATTTCCACTCATTCTGACACTAGAAGACATACAGAAGCAACCGAGATTTTACTATGTCCACTTTCACCAAGCTAAAAATACTCACATAGTATATAGTATGTATTCTCTATTTTATGTGACTTCAAAAAGGAGCTTTTTTCTCCTTGTGTATGTATGCATGGCCGTTGTTCCAGCAAAGCTTGTCGTCGTGCTTCGTGATTTAGTTTCTTGGCATGTTTGACTAAACGTCTTTTGTATATGTGTACCTAATATAAGTGCATCTTTTTAGTCAGAAGAAAGAGCAAAATACAGTACTTCATTACAGAAAAACTATAAAGTGTGTTTTGTTGGGTTTATAACAATCACATACATTATAAATTTCCAGGCAAAATCGTGATACTGACTGACTCATTGTCACAAACGATATTGTCTGCGTTAAGTTGAAAATGAGATTATTTTGTGTACATCCTTTAATCTGATTATATATATAACACGTTATCACAATTTTCAGACATTAAATGAAATTCGTTAGCTCATAAATATTACTATTCTTATCTAAAGAAGAAAATTTATATATGTAGGCATAAGCACTCTTGACCTTTCACTTTTAACGTTAATTAAAAATGAGACGACCCATCATGGCTGGGTAACGGGTAACAGTGGTTTGAAGTAACGTGTGGTGTACTTCTGCGAAAAATGCATGGATGAAGAAGTTACACTTTGATAATGATTAAAAATGACCAATGACCATACATAAGTATCCCTACATCCAAGTCCTTCAAATGATGACGCAACCGCAACATTTGAGTCATGTGGTTTGGCTATATACTGTATTATATAATGGCTGCTTACAAGGTAAAAGAAACAGGTTCACTTCGTTGAGGTAGCCTGTTTACTCTTTTCTAGTTTAAAAGGTAAATTCAAACCAGAAGGTGGTGGTTGTAAGGCCTACTGATTAATGCGGGATATTTTATGGGAGTAGATAGGATAGGTGACTTGGCTTAAACATATCCTTGACTTTTGACGCTGACGACGTCGACGACGATGATGATCATATCATGATTACCATTTTCGTCGGAGGATTTTTTACGATATCATATTTTGGCTTCTCATCCTACAGTTCTCTGAAAACCGAGATGGAAACGAGAAGGCTTGAGAGTTGAACTCCAAAAAGAAAATTGTGTGTGATAGTGATAGGATGCCATGGCGGAGAGAAGGAGCCAACAAAATGCCGTCATATAAAAAAGTGAGGAACTGAGACGAAGGAAATATAAAGCTTTTTTGTGTGGTTGGTAGTTAGTACTCTGGTTATATAGCTTAAGTATATAAATATATGGGCTCACATAATATGTAGCATTGAAGGCCGACCACACATTCTACTACAACATGTCATGACCTATGACCAGCAGAACAACCACTTACAAAATGATGACGACGGCAAGAGAAGAGTAGTTGGTTTGCTGTTGAAACGGTGGTGGTAGTGGGGATATGACTTTGTGGTGTGGAGGTGGCGGTTGGTGATGCATCAAGTACTACATGTGTGGTGGTACTGCTTGCTTTTCTAGCATAAATGTTAAGTACGCATAAAAAGCTGGAAGATCTCAGAGTAAAAAAAGGTTACATGGGATATGACTATATACACGCTATTCTATAAAACAGCTTGAAAATATAACGTCACATCTCTCTTTTCTATATATGCTTTCAAGTGTGCTCATAATTATTGAACAGAGGGTGAAAGCATCACTTCACTTTAGTTCGGCCTGTTGTATGATGATGCGGTGTGGTATGCGCAGAGAGTACTGAATGTGACATAATGTGTATGGGATCAGTTTTTACGCCTTGGTCTTATTACTTACGTCATCGTCATAACATAACATACTAGCATACCACAACCGAGGGGAAAGTAAGAGAGTCATATCGTTTTTTTCATGGTCGATCAAATTTAATTTAATATTGGTCGGTTGAAAGTAAAGCAGAGTGGTAGTAAAACACGCTTGTTTTTAGACAGCAAAAAGACATTGAAAAAACCTTCGAAATCTAGGTCAATTATTTTTCAAAGAAACACAAATCCATTTACTTCACTTGGATATTTTCTTTTATTTGTAAAATTCTTGTTAATTATCTTACTATATTGATAATAATGATCATTGATTAGTTTAGTGCACACTGCAAACTGCAAATAAGAGAAACTTTTGGTATTGGTAAATTACTTTATTTTCTTGTTTTTTTCTCTTTCCTATTTTTATTATAGGAATTAACCAAACTGGTCCAGTGGCAATGCCAATCTCATCAGCGAAAATGGGTTCCGTTTTGGGGGTACCACTGCATCATGGTAGCAGTAGCAGTGGTAGTGGCGGCAATGGTGCCGGTGGTGGAAGCAGTAACACCCTCATAAATAACAACAGCAGCAGCACAGGCAATTTCTCCGATTTGGGAGATAGTCCATTTGAAAACAACACATTTACGTCGACCACAGTTCCCATCGGAGATACGGCCTTTCTCAAGTGTGCCGTGAAGAACTTGGGAAATAGGACGGTAAGTTTGTAGAGGGCATATATAATACGAATGTTTTTGTTTTTATGTTTCCTTTTTGTGTCAATTATTGTCGTAGTGGTTAGGGCCTACTTTTTTAATTGATTAAAAGTCAGTGTAGGATGGAATGAAAGCATGATAAAATATTTAGCGTAAGGAAAGGGTAGATATTTTCCAACCTTAAAAAAGTACCCTTGATATAAATAATCAATGTATCCACTTGTTTAAATCTATGAATTAACAGTGTACTCGTTTGTACGTTTCCTTTCATTTTTGTTTCATCCTTTTTCAAACTACTAAAATTAAATATAAAAAAACTACCCTTTTAATTTCATTAGTATTTTATTAGATACTTTGATTTTATGTTGATGTCTCATCATCATTAAATATCTATAACGAGTGGAAAACATTTGTTTTTACTTGAATAGATATCATGGATTCGCCGACGTGACATGCACATTATCACAGTGGACCGAATTGTGTACACGAATGATGAAAGATTCAACATTCTCCATGCAGACGGGTCGGATGACTGGACCCTTCAAATCAAATTTGTACAAAGGAGGGACAATGGTACTTACGAATGCCAGGTATGTATACGCTGTTTTGTATGCTCTGTTTGGAATCAGTGAACATTTTTGGATTGAAAGCATGAAATAAGTGATGACACAAGTGGAATATTATATCAAATGTGGTTGCGACCTTAACTATTTTTCCTTGGCATGGGATGTGATACAGTCAGTCGTACATCATGTAGTATTCAAATGTACACGTTCACGTTATAAAATTATTCAGTCTGCAAACGTATGAGTGGATATTATCCAACAACTACAAAATAACATTGAATTACAAACGTGAAGTGCTAAACATACATTACACATTTCTTCCATCTACAATATTCAACATTCTAGTCAGATGTCAGCTTTTTCTGTCCATTTCCCCATGATATTTTATAAGACATCATCTGTATTATGCACACTGTGGGTTGTGTGTATTTTACTTTGCTCAGATTAAATTTGCACAGTGAAAATATCATACTTCTTGTTTAGAATAGCAGACAGATACTACATGTAATAAAACTAAATGCAAACAAGACAAGTAATAATCAAATACTGTCGTAAGTGCCCTGTTGCACAATATTTTCTATTTCTGAGAATGGTGCCTCTGTTGGTACTGTAATTTTTAAATCATACATATAAGAAACACGTGTGTTTGTCTGTTTACAAATTGAAATGATGTCACATACTTGAACGAATAAGCAAATATTTTATTACTTTGCTTATTATTAGTTTTACTAAATCTTGTAGGTATATCATATGTATATATGTCTGACTTAAGTGTAAATCGCAAAATCCTTTCAGTATGTTAGGCATTTGGGCCATATATCCATATATAATATATATGTGCATTCACAAGCAGTAGAAAATGTATCACTTGAAAAGCGACAGCATATTGTGTTGATGATATTGCGAGAAACGGGATATCACTCAGTGATTGTCAGTTTATATAGTCAGTCATTTTCCCCTGTGACTTTCACCAAACAAGGTATAACACTGATTATTAGTATACCATGATAGAACTTGTTTTATAAAGTAAAGAGAGAATGTGGCAAACGGAATGTCATGCCACATGGCTTTTTGTGGTTAATTCTGTTTTGATGAAAAATTGATAGATAGAGACTAAAGGGAAGATCAAATTTTAGAGTTAGACTGATCAAAAAGGGCTCTTTACAATTTTCCAGTCCAGACTAAAATATTTCTTTTATTTGTCTGATTATACTGTTGAGTAGCACAACATAACCTTAATGTACATGTTTGATGATGTCTGTCCACTCACAATCAGTGAAAAGTTACTTTGGATTTAGTGCTAATAAAAGATGATCCCCCTAGACAAGGCTAACTTTTAACTATTCTATGTACATCATTTATTCTTACTAAATACATAAATCTATACAAGAATCACTCTTTCAAAGTGAAATTGGAAATATTAGTGTTTGATAGCGCTTCTTTTATACCTATGCGTGCTACAGATTTTTCTCCATAAAAAGCCTATCAAACCAGCAGGAGTGTCCTTTTGGCTTTCACAGAAGAGCGCAATTTTATTTGGTAAAGTTTTGCGGTTATTTTTTTGCGATGTGATGTACTGCATCCCGACAAGTTACAAGATTTCATATTGGTTTTCCCCTCTCGCTGGAGTCAAGTGACCCAATTCTCTGAATGAATCAAGAAGAAAATGATTGTATACCTTTCTATCTCTCTTTCTGATAAAGAAAAAAATAGGCACATGTGTATGCCATGCCATGCTTGTCACCTTTTTTTTCTTCGCAACTAAAACCCGAACAGAAAGTTTTCTTTGTGACACCATTGGGTTTAAAAGGTGAAGGTAGTCTTTCATAGCTCACACGATTAGAGAGTGTTATAAAGATATAGTTAGGTGGATTGGATAGAGAAGTATTTCAAGTGCCAACAGCAAAAGTACGACAAGAGTGAAAGAGGAAACCAAATAAAAGGATCCGGAACCCAAAAGCCATCAAAATCCTGGATTTCTAAAAAAACTCTTGTGTACTTAACCATACATAGTTACATTTTGTATATGTATTGTTATATGTTTGCCTTGCCCTTCATACCGTTACAAAATAACGGAGGTATATGATGATGGTAGAAGGAAGCTCGACCCTACAGTATGCATGGTTTCCTTCATTCTGGTTTGGTTAGCCACTCTTCTGCGTTCTCTCCTCTGTCATCCCTGTCCTGTCTCCTTTTTCTCTCTTCTTTTCTCTATTTGGCTTGCCTACTTTGATTTCAACGACGCACTTCTCTCTACTCCTGTCCCCCGTCCTGTTTTTGCCTGGCTGCTGCTGCCGCCGCAGCTCAACTCAACTACACCCAGAAACAATCTGGAAAAGTCAACGTTTGCTCTGGCTTGGCTTGACGTTACGTGTGTGTGTATTTGCTTTTTGCTGGTTGGGGTTTTTGTCGTCTGTTCAGCCAAAAAGGGCAATGTATCTTCATTGGGTTTTTGAATGGTTGGTGACGGTCAAAGAGAGCGATGGAAATAACATGGGTGTTTCTGTTGTTACAACTTAGGCAAAAGGTTGATGATGATAATCATTGAGTATTTATGTATTTCGCATGTTCTATTTGCAGAGAACAAAACTTTGCAAAATGTTTCATGAAAATGAGAATCTCATGTAGTGTTTCGTTGTGTTATAATATATTTATATTTGTGCCCAAAGAAAACTTTGTAATAAAAGCGGAGTTTGGGACGTTTATAGAAAATTTACTAACTAGTATGTTTATGGTTTTATATATTGGATGAGAATTGTAAAGAAGTTGTAGAGAAAGACAAAAGGGAAAGTAGAAACTAGTGAAAATAGTCGAGTGGAGAAGAGGGAAGAAAAAAAGGACACAGGAAGCTGGAATGGCAAAAGCCAACAAGCTCTCGTTAATTATGTCGTACTCCTGCTGTGTGTGTTAGAGTGCGTGTCTGTAAATCTGTAAAAGTAGAAGAAGAGAAAGCGAGTGAATGAGAAAGCTGTAGGAAGAATAGAAGAATAAAGAATATCGTTGGAGCAGTAACCTTGTCATGAAATCCGATACAATACTTAAGGAGAGTACACAGCAAACTTGTTATAAGACGATAACAAGAAGATATATGTATGTATAAAAGCCTGTAAGCTATAATGCAAGGTTATCACATCACATGCTTTTATGGTATTGAGATAAATGTATTTTGATACAACACGAAAAGCATGATATATGGATACAAAGTGTGTATAGATATTTATGGGAAGGTATGTGTTTAGTGGGAAAAAAGTAAATAAAAGGGACAAAACGAGAGAAAGTAAATCCAAGAAAGATGAAGAAGTAGCAAGAAAATCTTGTGTAAAGTAGCATGGTTGTTACGGCAAGTTGGGAAGAATAGATGTGAAAAGTGAGTTGAGAATGGTGAAGAGTTCACTGGCGGTGGTAGGATGGTGGCTCAACTCAGGAAAAGGAAATACGACAGATACTTATAAGATGTATCGTTACGCATTAGTCAGCCTGCGTCTATTTTAGGGACTTTTGATAAAGTTATATAGCTACAAACTCAAAATATCCGCTGCGTCTAAGTCAGATAAACTTTGATTCAGCATCCAAACATAAACGTTACACACAATTGAATATACAATACAAAGTTCATTTAGTACAAAATTAAGAATTTTCTGGTAGTTTCGCTTTTCCTTTGAAGAAGATATCCACACAAGTTTTATTGGAAAAGGAATGAAATTACATAAGAAACAATATGAAATATGATGAAAATGATGTACATCAAGTGTTTGGTGTTATGTTGCTTTCTCAGTAGTGTACTTTTGAAAACAGGAGGAATAAAGGGGGAATCAGATAGATAGAATGAAAATGAAGCTGTATGAATGCCTGAACTCCAACAGCCGACGAAAATCCTTTGCCCAAACTTTTACACCAACCGCTGAGCAGTGTGTAATGGTGTCTAAAGTAAGAAGAAAGCATTCAAAAGGCAATTTCCTCTGTCGTCTCTGAAAACACAAAAAAGGTGACTAGGATAAATGGACTCTCATCTTTTTAGCAACAACGTAGAAAAAGAAGACGCGCTCAGCTCTGGTAGTAATTCTTCTTATATCGAAAAAAAGATTTACTTTTGGCACAAAATCTAAAGGCTATCGGGTAAAAAAGGGTGAGGAGAACAGGACACTATGATGAATATATGAAGTTTCCTGCCGTGACGTTCTAAGTTCTGAATCATCTTCATCATCATAATCATCTATAGTAAATTTTTTTATGCTTTCTTTGCTGCTGGTTTGGTTTCCCTACTTTATGTGTAGGAGTACAAAAAACGGTGGATATGTTTTGACAAGCTAAACGGTTACTTCAATTCTTACAAAAAATAATTCAATGTACTTAAATATCCACCCATCAGATTAGGTGGGTTACGTGTTTAAAGGAGAGAACGAGCGAGAATCTCGTTCATTCAGCGATTTTTTCATGTTTGATATATGTTGGCAGCAAGTAAACACGATGGTATTGGTGTCATGATGAGGTTATATTGATATTGCAATATAATATGGATGTCATGTCATGTGCATACTTATATTCTTTTAATGTGGGACAACTTTTTCAATTGACTTGTTCACCTTGTTTACTTTCTTCTTTTCTCGAAATCTTATACTTACCTTTTGATCAAATGTCTCATTGTGGCTGTTATAAAATTACAACTTTTTGCCTGGTGTTGGTTTACTGTATGATCTTCATAATTCACCACATGATTTCATTCAGAACAGAAAACGTCTATCACCGTCATTTACCATCCACCCACGCATTTCTTTTAGAATCCGTTTCTTTTAATAACTTTTTTCCTTTTTTGGCAAGGATTTTATTTTGAATAACAGAAACTTTGTAATGTAATTTGAGTTGACTTTGGCAAACATGAAATTTTGATCGTCAAGATTTCAGGGGACAGTGACTAACAATCAGGCAATGCATACGAGAGGTGAATAAATGAAAATTCTTGTTCATGGCCAAAAAAATGGAAGTTTACTTTTACCTCACGACAAAGATCTCTGTGTTTGCTTACAATAATACAGCTTTTTTTGAAAAGGCAGGATTGGATTGCACTGTACGTGAGATCATTAAGATGTTGAGCGCACACACAATTTTTACTTTGTTGGACATCTAGCCCTGCTCGATAATAAAAAAGAAAATCATCATGATGTGATAGTCGTAAAATGGGCTAGTTTCTGTGCTAGACATTTAAATCTACAAACATTCAATCAACCAACTTGGTCATGCTTTTTTCACCAACATTTCGGTCAAAAACCTTTTAAAAAGTTGAACGAATGAAAAAAGTATAGATGACCGTGGCTATCTATTAAATTGATTTTTCAGAGTGGAAAAATGTGTATTCAGTGAAAGTTTATATTTTACATATATTTTTATAATGTATGGTTATGGTTATGTATGTATTCCATTTTTTACTGACCGTTCATTTTTCATCTCTTTTTTTCCAGGTCTCATCCGGTAAAGGGATCAGCTCATTTGCTGTTCACGTATTTGTTGTTGTACCTGAAGCATTCATCCTGGGCAACGGAGAGTATCATATCCAGCAAGGAAGTACCATCAATCTTGTCTGCATTGTGGAAAAGGTTAGTAGTTCACCTCTACAAAAACATAATATATTTTTGTAGTGCGTACACATATGTACATTAAATTATAACGATACCTTTTCCGTTTTTACCGTCATGTCCTACCTGTCCAGTTCAGTCTAACAGTTTTTTTACTACCTGCAATTTTATTTTGCATTATATTTTTTTACCTTAATTTACTGGCTTGATTTGCAGCATCATCATCCTTCTATTTTTTGCTTGCTAGTAACTTGCTCCATTTTTCCTCGAAAAATCCATCTTTTTCTCTTTTACACGCATGCCACACCATCGCTCTCACTCTTTTTTGTGTAAAAACTCCATTTTACTTTATTTAACTGCAAAGAGTATACACATATATATATGTAGTTACCACAGTGGGAAATATAGTGTAGTGAAGTAGGCATTCACTCTAAAGATGAAGTGAAGCTGAAGCCATGCAAACCGCAAAGATGATACTCTCAAGGGCAAAATGTATTTGGCTGACGTATTATGTTTATAAATGTGTGCCGTGTGCTCCTGCCCCTGCCCATACCTTACAGCTCACTGCGCTCACCTCCCCTTTCTTACTTCTTTGGTCACCACCACTCCGCGAGACCACATCACAAACATATCATACCTACTTACCTAAGAGTACCTAAATTTTCTCTTTTATTTTTCGAGCCATTTTACTTTGAAAACTTTCTCCAAATGTAGGCCTTGAGCATACAATGTACAATTTAGTAACATTATCTGCACCTAAAGTTCAATAGGTGCAGGTATGTTTGTTTTTTGAGAATCATATCACCACACCATCCTTCCTCCCTCCACCATCATATCGCCAGCAGGCTAGTACGTTACTTGACTGTGCAACTAATTTCTATGCAGTTTACGTAGTATCCTCAAATGAAATATGGGTTGCGTCGTCCACTGCGTCGTCTTGTTCCAATCTCATATATGCGTCTCTTGCTATTGCATGGTACTTTAGATTTTTTGTGTGCTTGCAATACAGTTTTTACTGTGGAATTTTCATGAACATTACACATTTAAAAAACCTTTTTTACTGGTTTGATTAAAAATTCCCATGTTTTCTCCTTTTTCATTTCGAACATCCTCGCCGATAGCAAATAGAGCCGAGCCGTTGTGAAAGTAATAAGCGATAATTATTGCCTAAATTTTGGGTAATGGGATGTAATGACCTTGTAACGTGATTTTGCATATGAAGCGAAGCCAAATTCTTCTAGCATCTAAATGTTTGTACTTTGGCATATGCGTGACTTCTTTTAAGAGATACCCGCTTTTTCTACACATCTTATAATCTTTGACCTTGTTTTAAAGTTTGGAAGTTTGCGAAACTATGTTACGACTACGACTAAAAAAGTTTTGTATGTTGCAGACGCATTCTTGCTTTGAAGATACTTTGTTGGCTTTACTGCATGTTTTATCATTATTATTTTTAAATTTTGGAATGAACGTCTGATAAAAAATGCTGATCTTTTGTTCTCTGCAGAGTCCAAAACCACCAGAGTACATTTTTTGGTTTCACAACGATCGTATGATCAATTACGGGAGTACCAGGGACCTCACAATTCAAACGGAGACTGGAAGCAAAACCCAATCAAGGCTGATTATTGAAAACGCTCAGGTCACGGACACTGGAAATTACACCTGTCAAACAGCAAATGCAGAGCCTGCTTCAACTCTTGTGTACATTTCTCAAGGTAAACTCTAACAACTTCAATTTTATGCTTGCACTTTTAAACTTTTTCTATTTAAAATTAGGTACGAATCTTCTAAGCGGGCGGATCTTTAATCCAAACTTTAAAAATTGTTTTCATAATTCATTTCCTAACCATTTTTCTATAATTTCCAATATTTTCTTAGGGGATAAAATGGCAGCAATCCAACGAAGAAAATCCGATGGCTCATCTAGCAATACATCCCCCATCGCCACTTCTTCCGCTGCACTACCCTCTTCATTCCTCCCAAATCCATCAAACTTCGCAATGAAAATCAGAGCTCTACTAGAACAACTAGTCTCATTACTTTTCCAATATTCATCATCATCTTCATATTTTACTGGCTTTGTCTACAGCATAATTGCCGCCATCCTCTCGAACAACACCACCACCACCACCTCAGCCTTCGTTTTTATCACGAGCATACTTTCCTTCTTACTCATCCCAAACTACATCCGTTACCACTTTTACAACAAAACCAGTCCCATAACTATCATCACTGACCAACAAAGAGTAATCACAAGAGCAACCACTGCTTCGACAGTCTCATGCAAAACATTTTAATAATCCTTCCTTCCTTCGCCAGATTATATTTAATTATATATATAATTAATTATAAACTTTACCAATGGCAATTTTCTCCCCACCCTAAATCTCTTTTCGTCGTTGTCCTCATTTAACATCATCCTACAAGTCATCATACACCAAAAAAATGGGGACAGCCACACATTCTTCATTTTCTCTTTCAAAGAAGAAATGCGCCCAACCAAGATGTAGTACTCGTAATAATAATATCCTCATTATTATTGTTATCATCATTCAACAAAACCGGCGGCGACGACGACGACAACGCAACGGCAAGAATAAAAGAGATGACAGCTAAAATCGGAAAATAATCTCTTAAACAGATCGTGAGTCTTTTCGTCTCTCTGGTCCTGGTCATCATTATCATCATAATAATAATGTTATTCTTACTCACTCAAAGCACAGTAATAATCTAAATGCATTAATATAATCATTTCTTCTCATCACAAAAATATTATGAAAATACTACCTTCCTCTTCCACTAACCCACTTTTATTGAACTACTTTTTTTCTGGTGAAAGTGTCGTTGGTGTGTGGTTGTACAAATGACTTGGTTCGTTTTTCTGTTATGATGAATATGCCAAAAAAACTCTCTCCAAAAAGACTATTATACAGAAGAACTACTCCAAAAACTTAGAACGACCAAAATATATAAAAACGGAAAACATTCTTTTTCTTCCTTTTCTTGCCGTTAAAATAAATGGGAGGAAAAATATTGAACCAAATCTCATCCACAATGGCATATCTCTTTTTCTCTCTATTTCTGTCTACCAAAAAGATATTTATCATAAGAGTAATAATAATGATAAGAAAACCATGTAGATACAAATAATATATGTATACCTTGCTATATAACTTCTTTTTTTGTCGTTTTTTGTTGGATATGTATAAGGATTAATTGTCTCACTCTCTCTCTCTATCTATACACCTATTATTATTATCTTTAAGCAAAACTAGAAATATTATGTAATATGCAACTCTTGAACATGAAATGCAAAAAGCAGTTAACGTGAAATATGACTTACCATCGCTTTTCCTCTACTACCATGCCACGCCATGCCACTACTCCTCCGCTCCGTTCGTGGTTGGTACAAAAACAGAAGAGGCTACAGTGGAATAAGTGGAAAATGGGAACTGGAAACCCAAACCCGCACTACCGCAGACATACAAGCCAAAATGAAATATTACTTGCATTCCACAAGACCTTCCTTCCAGTTACCTCGTTTGTTATACATGTACATACATAATATTGCATACTTAAATATGATGATAACATTATATATTTATCTCCGGTTATGTATAGTGTGCATGTATTCATATATGTGTGTGTGTTTGTGTGTCACTGGGTTAGTATTTAACTTGACTCTCAGGACAATTCATTATTACGGGCAACAAGGGTCTCCTTGTTTCTCTCTCTCTTCCTCTCTGTAAGTGTCGTCGTGCTACTCTTCATAATACCTATATCATAAAACACTGAGAAATTACTTGTAATATCAAACATTTTATAAATCTAATAACAAGAGAACAAAATACATATTTAAGTAAATTGTAGACATAAATACATTCACATTTTATAACAGACGCAGCAACGATAACGGTGGTGCTACTCATTGGATTCTGAAAAACTTTTTATGGGACAAGCCAGTCAGTTTTTAAGCTCCTTCTTTATACACCTCTCTCTCTCTCTTTTCACTCATTTATATCGTCACCACTTCCACCCACCACCACAATCATCTTTACTCTGAGTAATAAATATTTATACGGGTATAAATACTGATTGTGAAAAGTTGGAATTATTATTTAATGCAATATGCGTACATTAAGAAACTTTTATGACTTTATAAGCACACACGCGAGTGTTAATGAAAGAAGTGTGTGTAAGTATATAGGCATAAAACAAAACCACAAACTTGTGAAAATCATTAAAATGGGACTAACTTGTGATTATGTAAGAAAAAGTATTTATAAAATTATCTAAGTTTGATAAGCGCATTTATATAATCTACATAGTTTTTCTCTCTAATAATCAGAATTTAGGATATTTGTGCAAAAATAATTGATAAAACATAGTTTTTACAGAACCTCCTATTAGTAAGATTTAGTACGTATGAATTTACAATGGAAAAAATGGATTTTAGCAATGAAATGAGATTTCTACACACATCCTTCTTCTAAGAATGCCTCGACTCACATTCGCTATCCACCACCACCCTAACAGAATAAAACCGCAAAAGGGATGTTTGCTGCTTGTCATATTATTGTGCTTTCATTAGAATGAAAAAGGAGAAAGCAAATATATAATAGAAGGAGAGGGATCTTGAACACACATTCATTCATTTTGAAGCGGACACAAAGGGTGATGTGAATGTGATGAAGATGTAACCTCTTCACCTCTCTTGAAGCACAGCCTCATCTTCTCTTTTCCCCGAACCCCAAACCACATCTCTTGACTACCAACGTAACGTGTGCAGCGTGCCTCTTCTGCCTTGCTTTCTCCCTCCATATTCACATATGGGCTAGTGTGATGACAAGTAGGTATATGGAAATATGACTTTTCCAAAAGACACCAGTAAACCGTCAAACTTTTTGCATAAACACTTTTGTGGATTGGATGCTTGTCTCCAGTTACTCGTCATCATCGTCATTACATAACAGCCCGTTTTCATCGCAGAAATCTTTGTAAAAAATATTTTATGCTTTGGTTTGTTGAAATCAACATGAACATCGAACCAAAGTATCTACTTCACTATGTCTGCATACACTTTAACCAGCTTTACTCTGTGATGACGTTGTTGGCAGTGGGGAAAATGGGAGAAAAGCAGCTCAACATGCAATCAGGGACTCGACCGGCACTCTAGAAAAAACCTCACATTTTGGTTTACCATCTCAACTCTTACAAGAGAAAATGGTAAGTTTTTCTTCTTCTTTGGAATTTCTCATTAAACTTTCATAAATCATTTCTTCTTTCGTGTTTCTTCTTCTTCAAGAAAAGTTTGAAAATACCCTTTGATATCCATATATGATGATAAAACGAGTACAAATGTTATGTCTATGTATATTTATTGTGCATAATATTATGATTATGAGGGCCAAACCGCGGGTAAAGCATATTCTTTTCTTTTGGAGCAATCAAGCAGTTAGTATTTCTAAATAAATTAGGTTTTATAATGTATTCATGTTTAATCAGCATAACTTATCATATCAATAGAGAATAGAAAAGGAAGGAAGAACATACATAACCATGTATCCATACATTGCATAAAAAAGTTCAAAGAGGAAATTAAATGTGATCATGGTGGAGAAAGTCTTTCAAAACCATGCATCACTGCAGCTAATGTTACACACAATGTAATCAGAAATAAAATATATAGATATAAAATAATATTATTCAAGAGTTTACAAGTTTATATTATTAGTCGGTCGTCGTGAGTTTTTCGTTGTGTTTGTGATCATTGAAATAAAGAAGCGCAAAAAGAAAACTAAAAAGATGCAGTTTTATGTACCACAAAAGCAAAATGAAATCAAATCAAAGAAAAAGTTAAATAAGTGTATCAATTCAAAAGCATAGTAGCGTAGCACAATAATTAATTAGAAAAGTTGAAAGTCTGCGAAGAAAAATCGAAATGAGGATTGCCGGAAAAAATATTCATGCTCATCTGTAAAGTTTATGGGCGGTTTTAATTTTGTGTCTAATCTAAACTTAGAATGGATACAAAAGCACTCAACGAAGAAAAGGATGCTGGTAATAATATTATATGGAGTTTTCACGAGATTTTGGGTAAGCTTTTCTTGGGCAGTACAAAAGTTAAAAAAAAACTTTCAACATTTTGGACTGCGTAGTATTATTTATTTAAATCACACGGTTGATTTGGATTTCACTGTGTTCGACCAGCCGTATACTTACATTATACTTCCACTTGATGTTTAACTGGCTCATCTCTTCTAAGGGAAATAAAAGTATTTTTGTAGCAAGAAGAGGTAAGGTAATGGTCATACGTTACGTACAAGGTGAAATGTTCAACAACGCAAAAATCAAAGGAATGTATAATCGTAAAAGGAATTCAAATGATATGAAAACATAGATCAGGATCAGAACACGTAAATCCTTCGCTATATATGTATATCAATATATTCGCTATGCCTATACAAATAGTTCATGCTTACGTGCATTATTTGGGAGAATAAAAATAAGGTACAAAGTTACAAAAAATTCTTTTGAGCAGTGCGTAATTAAACGAGAAGGTTGAGTTTTACCTTTACTCTTTAGCTTTATTCCCCACTTTGCATTTAACTTTAACCTTTCTCCATCTTTCATTTTTATTTACGTGACGAAAATAAAGAAAGATATGATGAATCTGGAATCACAATGCGAAAGACAAAAATATACCTGCGCATACATAATATTAATGCACTATGTAAGGTCATAGGATACTACAGCTAAAAATAGGGATAAAACAACAAAGGACGAACTAAAAATTATAATGGCCCATGTAGCCAAAAAATTTAAACTTTTTTCCAAACAGATAGAGGTTTTTATCTCAATAAACTGGTTTATTACGAATATAAAAATGCTATACATTTTTCCACATGAAAAACATTCCTTACCTGTAGAAATTAAAAGGATTATGTTAGAAAAAGTGCAATGTTGAAATGAATGAAAAAGAATGACTTGTTTGTAGCTTTCCTTATCATGAATCTTAGGAGACGTGTCATTGCCTTATTTTCTCTCGTCACATTACCTAAAAATACATACGGCTTAATATTTGTTTTATGCAAACTATAAAAACCTTTAAAATGCAACGTTTCTTCCATATCACTAACCACCATTTTTGCAAATGACACATATGTTTCTCCCCTGTATTTTTTATTTCAATTTACCTCATCTTCTCTCCGTTTTGTATCACTTTTATGTATCATTTATGTTACATGACTGCTAAC